>CM030852.1:10815049-11008044 GCA_018105865.1 Metaphire vulgaris
TGACCAGCCTCTTAGTATTAAACAGTCTTGAGTTGAGGCAAAGAATTCTTTAAATAGAAGGCTTTGGTTGTGGGGAAGTGACTATTTTTAGCGTTTCTAGTCATGGATTTTTGGAAGTGACTATTTTTGGCCTTATACGTTACTAAGTAGGTCTAATGGTTCAAAGAGTAATAGTTATAGGGGCAGATGGCAGGGGCGGTTCTAGGAATTTTAATTTGGGTAGGCCAGTCAAAGGCCATGAAAATTTTGGGTAGGCCAAGCTTGGACCGTGTCGTGGTATCAAAGTTCATAAGATTAATCCTGCCTGAAATTCTGTGGTTATAAAAAACAATAGCGCAGCATAATAGAGATGTGCGGTCAATTATATATATATATATATATATATATATATATATATATATATATATATATATATATATATATATATATGAGCATGAGGACCAGGGTGACCTAACCAAAAAGTAAAATTTTGAAAAACGGATTTGAAGTTTCTTTGAAGTTTGGAATGAACCTGTAAAATCACCAAGTTCTAATTTATCAGCTTTGACCAAATATAAGTGGAATATTATCAAGTGCATATAAACATGCAAAAATGAGTGCTTGCAAACTATGTGCATTGCAATGTTCAAGGGTTCAAGGTCAGAAGAAGGTCAACTTGACAAAGAGCATGTTAGGCTTAGACTCCGACAAAAAATTTGCCATGCTGCCAGTTGCATCAGTGTACTTTTGTGTTGTCCACTGTGCAAAAGCATCAGAATGCATGCACGCTTACGAAATGTTTCGATAGTTTGCTGTCAATATTTTCCCAACCACCCAACCCAGTCTCCGTTAAAGCAGAGTCATCATTCCTGGTATCCTGATCGTGAACAAAAATGACGGCACAAAAAACAAACTATGGCATTGCTTGCAACTGAATATTCCAAGAAATGATAGGGGCCTACCTGTCATGCAATGAAGAGTTAAATGCTCGTGAAACGCTGACCAGATTTTGATTTTGGAAAGACCTGCAGTTTAGGTTGCACAGGTTGATCTTTAGAATCCTTGCTGATATCAGCCACAGTAGTAGGCCTATGAAAACTTACGCAGACCACCTGAGTCAACTGGTGCTACTTGTGAAATTGATTGGCCTACATCCGTTGACTGATGTTGAACGTCTTGAGATTCGACAGTTGTCTTTGTAGGTCCAGTTGAATCGTCAGTCACCATGTCTTCTATACTTCTTCGTTGCCACTAACTCGAGCGCGTTTAACCAGAAATTTATCCATCTCTAATTATAATATTATTATAGAGTGCTATAGTAATTTGTATGATAGGCCTAGACTGTCTCTTATATGAGCTGCAATTTTAAACGGACTGAACTTAGCTTAGCGTCGCCGTCTTACACGATAGTTACTGCGGCTTCTCCGTCTCTGTTATGTTAACCAGAACTTACATTAGATTACACCAGATGTCCGACGACATGTTGAGAATTGATTACCAAAACAGTTATGTCATCCATGTAATCAACCGTTAGATAAGGCCGTTCATTAGAGGGAACTTAATTATGGACAGCAAGAGGAACTACTCCCATGGCGAAAACGCCTAAAAGTTGCCCCTAAACTCTGCAACACTCACCTGGAAGTCTGGTAATTCTGTGGGGACACGGGGGATGAGGAGGGGAGGGTAAGTACTACCAGTGACAGTACATCTAACAAATTAGACACTGAGGAGGGTGGGAAGAAAATGTGTGCGGAGACCGTTGAACGACCATTGATCAATTAGATAAAGCTTCTTGACATCTGGAAACCGAATGGAAAAGAAGGCATCTGATGAATGGCTGGGGATGCAAATTGGCCTTACACTACACTCGACAGCCTCGTAGCGTAGGCCATACGCACTAATTACCCAGCCACACAACGCATTTTGGGGGAAGGCCAGCTATAGGTAGACCACGTATTTTTTCGGGTAGGCCAGCCACAGTGTAGGCCACGTAATTTTGTTTGGGTAGGCCAGACAACGTTTTGGGTAGGCCATGGCCTACCCGGCCTAGGCCTAGAACCGCCTCTGGCAGATGGACTCTAGGCAGATAATAACTGTATGCAGTGTATTGAAATGAAACAATTTTTCAATAGTGCGATGTTTTATAGACAACATTTAGGCCAACAGGAGTTGTGCTCTTTTGTAAGGTTGACATCATGCTGATCAGTGTTTATTCTAGACCTTCTCTGGGAGGTATTCCCCCAAGTTTTAAAATTCCCCCAAAATATTTTATATGTTGCATGGGTGATGGAAATCCCCCCCCCAAAAAAAAGTGTGACGACGGAGGGCTTTTATTTTCTTGGAGAGGGGAAAATGTAAGGATGACAAATTTTGCTTGCTAAGGCATCTGAGAAGGGTAAAAATATTAGGAAGATTGGAAGGCTGACCTTTTTGGGCTTGTCACCACATTTTAAAAAGGAAGATAACCTTTTTTGCTTGTGAAGGTTTTTCCAGACTCAGACTTTGCCCCCCCTCAACATTTCAAAATCCCTCCCCCCAAATGTCAAGGTGGCCAGAATAAACACTGATACTGATTATATTAAGCAATAAATCAAGCTGTATTTTATATTTAGAAAGGATTGAGTAGACCACAGACAGCCTAAAGAGCTGTTGATCCCACACGGGTCGGTGTAGGCACCTAAAGTCATCCCCAGCAAAACGCCGTAAACTGGATATTCAACAGGGTCAAGAACCTCTCATGGACGACGATAATGTGAGTATAAATGCCATTAGGCCTATATCTTGCACGCTTAAACTGATTGCAGAGGACTATTGAGGACAGCTGACAAAGTGTTGAAACAAATTTGATAAAGTGTTAGATGTTGATATGCTACACGAGAAAGCGAGAATATGAAGAGACAATTTCGGAACTAATATTTTAATATGTGGGCTCTACAGTCTACATATTATTTGGCAATGGAAGGTCGAGGGACACTTACCACTTAATTCTTTATTACTGAAGGCGCCTTCACGTTTCCTTTGACGAGAGGATCTATAAATCTAACGGCTGAAGAGCAAAATTACTAGAAGTATAGCCTAATTGAAATCCTTTACTGGTAATTCTAAAAAAATAGTTAATTATCATGAAACATTTGTGTCAATTTGCAAAGGAATTTCATCTTCTTCCGGAATTGTTGAAAATGATTCTAACAAAAGCTGTGTTGGTGCAAATGTACTCTGAGGACACGTCCAAACGCCAAAGTGATAAATCTATCTTCAGTAATCTAGCGAAAGTTGACTTTCTTTGGTGGAGTTCAATGAAGAAATACAACCTCAGAAATAAAATTCGGCGTCTTTCAAAAGGTATTCTACTATATGTTATTGCATCTTAAATAAGTTGCAGGTTTTGTACCTTATTTTCAATGTCACAACCATTTATACTGTTTGTTTTATTGTTGGTTCAAAAACTATTTCCTAGCTTCATTACGTTGGTTCGTTTAAATAAAACACTTAAATAAGTCAAACGAACATTTGTAATCATAATATGCTGTTTTACTATGCGTGCCTTCAAAACTACAGCTAACGGGTTTAATATTACCAATACTTCAATACTTGTGCTCAGTTAACATGATGTAGGCCAATTTTAAATGAATTGAGCCTAAGTTAGGCGAAGGCAAGAATCAGAAAAAAGTTGTGTAGGCCTATAGTTTCGTAAATTCAGTAAAAGAAATTATGTCTGCAATAAACACCAGCCGAAAGTCATGTGTTGATATACAGTACCGATATTATATTGATATTGGTTGATATTAAATTCAAGGCTTTAGTGCATAAAAATTGAAGTAATACGGAACATAAATATGTGAGCAAGCTTGTTCGTCACGGTTGACACCCAGTGACGGAATATTTAGCTAGTTTTTAATATGTATTGTGAGAAGGACAGAAACATTCAATTGCTTGTTGCAAACTCAGTCGAAATGTAGATAAATAATTCATTTCATGGCCAGTGCTGTGCTAGTTACTTGCAAAATGTAACTAGTTATAGTTACTAGTTACAAGGGATAAAAAGTAACTAGTTACTGAGATTAGTTACTAGTTTCCAAAAGTAACTAGTTACTCCAAAAAAGTAACTAGTTACTTACTAGTTACATGGCTTGTTATCGATGCTGTACAGCCTGCACTTATGTATCAAAACGTACAATAAATATAATCAACGAACAATCGAAGATAATTCCAAATTCTGTGTAACTAACAGTCACAGTTCCCTAATAGGCAACATTACACAAGCAGTGTAGTCTACTGTCACAAAACATGCGTCAATGTTTAACTGATGTTCATTGTTCAAATCACATTTTTATTAGCTCTCAACAGTAAAAGCATTTCGAAAAGCTCGTCAGTTAGACTGTTTCTGCGTGGTGTAAGAATCTGCCCGCCCACACTGAAAAGTCTCTCTACTGTTTAGGGCTTTAGGCCTACTGATTTTCGTCAGTTAATGATTGAAGTTTACTCCTTTTATTATCGCTCAAATACAACATGGAGTTTAAATCATAAATAAAGTACTAGAGGCTAGTGCATGATGGTGGCAGTGCGATCTATGGCTGCCAGTCATGTGAAACAGGACGAACGCCTGGTGTTCCGGTATGTACCGGTAAGTTGTTGTTAATGCAGTAACTCAGTGACAGTGAGTCGTATAAATGCAAACGCTTGAAATGCAATAACACTTATAAAAGTAACTAGTTACGGTAACTAGTAACTAGCGTTACTAGTTACTCAAAATAGTAACTAGTTACTGACAATAGTTACTCTTGGCTGAAAGTAACTAGTTACGTTACTAGTTACTCAAAATAGTAACTAGTAATTACAGTAACTAGCGTTACTGTAACTAGTTACTACCCAGCACTGTTCATGGCGTTTTCTCCAATACTCGGGCACCGTATTCAAACGGGACTCACTAAATTAATAAAAATCAGTTATAAAAAACATACATGCTGCATTTGGAACTCCTTGTTAAGAACTAACGAATTCAATTTAAATTCGTTTCTAAGTTTGCATTCATCCAACCCGATAAATAATACGACTTTTAACTAAAAGACTGATTCGAAATGTTTATATCAATAATTTTGAATGCAGCGATTTATGTATAATAATAACTGTAAATTAAATGCGAATGGTGATTGCTTTTAGTATATTTTCAAAAGACTAAGATGCGATCGACAATTATCAGAAACAATCGAAATTTCCTTGAAGAAGTTATCCACCCTGACAAAATCATATTCTCAATGAAGTCTTGTGGCTGTCTCACAGAAGATCAAGAAAGATTTCTAGGGCGACTAAGAAATCACAAGGACAAGAACCACGAACTTCTGATTATGTTGCAAGACTTCTCATATCAGAAATACTTTAAAATGATAGATTGTCTATTTCTTGCAAATCAAACGCCAGCTGGCTTGGTTCTTAAAAGAGGAGGAGGTTAGCACATCATCATTGTCATTCATTGTCAACTTTATCGTCATCATCATCATCATCATCACGATCATAGTCATCGTCTTCGTCGTCGTCATCATCATCATCATCATCATTATCTTCTTGATCGTCAACTTTATCATCGTCGCCTTCATCTTCATCGTCATGTAATAAAAGATTTTCTCATTTTAAAATATTAATGTTTATTGGTAACTACGGTTACTGAATATGCCTGAGATGAACCAAAGCGCAAAGGCACAGTATCATGTCCACTGTCAACGCTTAATAATTAATTTGCTGATTTCCATTGCAAGAAAGTGAATCTCGATAGCAGTCAAATGGTTGATATAAAGTAAAGCAAAATTTAATTTTGATCAGAGGGGTCAGTTATGAAGTTCACGGAAGAACTCACTTAAATTAACTAAAGCAGCAACCAGAGTTTGTCTTTTCGCTGCTCCTTTGCAGAGGGGAGACATGGACAGTCCAGGTGACTCCTGGTTTCCGAAATGTGATGCCGCCGATGGATCATATGGATATGGTGCATTACTATGTTCTATTATATATTTCCATTTCGGACTGTTGCCTCTTGATACCTTAGAAGATAGTAAACGATTTTAAACTTTACTAATGAAAATAATTCAAAATCTAATCAATAACTGTGAATTATAAAAGGTAATAATTACAAAGATGAAATCGAATGCTAATGAAAAGGTTCAACTACTTTTTACAACAGAGACGGTGAAAGTGCACATCAACAATGGAAAAGCAACGAGTACGAAAGAATTCGAAATGGAATTCATCAAGAGAGTCCAAAGAATGCAAACTGAAAATATGCTAATATTTGATGACTTGTTAAATGGGTCTGTTGATAAAAGATTGAATGATGTCTTCTTACTTCACGCAAAGCAGAAGAAAGGCATTGAAATGTGGTTTTGGTGCACAACCGAATCCTCTTTGAATCAACTGAAAAGCTTAGATGACGACAATCTGCGAGAAATAATTCATCGAATATATCATCGCTTGATTCCGGAACATAAGATAAAACTCGAACCTCTACTCATTCAAATGCACTACAGATTAATCAGTGACTTTGGTAAATATGTCTTTAGATGATCCTGATAATTATGATGATAAATAAATTAATGACGACGACGACGATAATGAATCTTTCCACATGATGAAGTTGATTATTGCCGGGTGAGAGCATAACCAGTGTTTATTCTAGCCCCCTTGACATTGGGGGATTTTGAAATGTTTGGGGGGACAAGGTTTGAGTTTCCACACGTTTGGGGGATTTCCATTTCCCAACCAACATCTAAAAAAATTTGGGGGATTTTCAAACTTGGGGGGGAATTCCCTCTAAGAAGGCCTAGAAATGTTTTCGTTTGTAGTCACTGTCCTGTGCTTCACGTATCAGTGACCAACAGTAGTCTCCGAGCATAGACGGACTCCACTTTCCCTGGTAGCGTTTCTCGATGCTGGCAATGTCTTTGTAAAATCTTTCACCATGTTCATCACTGACGGCGCCAAGATTGTCCGGGAAGAAGTCCAAGTGAGAATGAAGGAAGTGTATCTTCAGTGACATGTTGCATTTCACTGCCTTGTAAACTTGTAGCAGATTTCCAACTTGTTCAACATAGTTTGGCGCCTTGTAGTTGCCCAGAAAGTTAGCAACAACATCCCTGAAGGCTGTCCAGGCAACATGCTCGGCACCCTGCAGAAGGCCCTCAAAGTGACTGTCCTAGAGCATCTCTCGAATCTGTGGGCCAACAAAAACGCCTTCTTTTATTTTAGCATCACTGGTGCGTGGAAACCTCTGTCGTAAGTATGTAAAGGCTTCACTTTCTTTGTTCATTGCTTTGACAAAGCTTTTCATTAACCCAAGTTTGATGTGCAAAGGTGGGAGATAAATGTTCTTCGGATCAACGAGAGGATCATGTTTAACGTTCTTCTGTCCTGGAACCAAGTCCCTGCGAGGTGGCCAGACCTTTCTCGCATAATGTGAATCTCTAGCTCGGCTGTCCCACTCCCTAGCTGCAGACCGAGTAGAATTGCAACAACTTTCAGATTTCCACATATATTCCAGTTGTATCTCGAGTATTCTATGTGTTTCAATAGCAGCTGCATGTTCTCATATGTTTCCTTCATGTAAGCAGCATGTCCAATGGGTACTGAAGGGTATGAATTGCCATTGTGCAGCAAAACAGCCTTTAAACTTAACAGCGAAGAGTCAACAAAAAGTCGCCATTCGGATGGATTGTGCTTACAGCCGAAAGCAGAAAGCAATCCATCAATGTCAATGCAAAAAGTAAGACTGTCAATTTTTTTGAAGAATCGAGTCCAGTCTTCATGCCGTTTACGAAATACTGAAATTTTTGTACCTGGAGAGAGCAGATTCCATCCTTGCAACCTAGATCCAAGCAATTCTGCTTGGTTTTTTGACAAATCTAAGTCTCTGACCAGATCATTGAGCTCTGCCTGAGAAATCAAATGAGGATTGCTGGATGTCGATGGCTCAAACTCTGGGTCTTCCGTAGCTGAATCATCAACTACATGTATCTGCAGCATTTCATCTGTCTCTGCATGCTCGTCCTCGTTCTGCAGTGTCCAAACTCGGGGGTGGGGGGTTGGAACAGGAAGACTCTCGTCGTGTGGAACTGGTCTCATTGCCGAGGCAAGGTTAGGATACTCAATAGACTTCCTATTCTTTGAAGAAAATCCTGTAACATTCGTCATGCAGAAATAGCAATCCGTTACATGATTATTCTGCTCCCTCCATATCATTGGTATGGCGAATGGCATGGATGGACGCTTACCTGCAAGCCAAGCTCGCAGACTGGTAGCACAAGATGAACAACATATATGAGGTGCCCATACTTTGTCCTGGTCGCCAATTTTGCATCCAAAGTATAACTCATGTCCTTTCTTTATGATTGCTGTCATACTCCGCTTCTGTGATTTCAACGTAAACTCTCCACAGATGTAGCAGAACGTGTCACTGCTATTGCGACATCGACGCGACATTTCAGAAACTTTAATTAAATTAGTTAATATATTCAATTCACAGCCTTTAACTAAACAGTTATATCTCATCAAATAGAAAGACTGCAGCTGCTTCCTAGTGCTGCTTGGTGTTTATATAGGACTGCGTAACCATAGCAACAATACATGCTAGGCATGTAGTCTTGAAGACAGGTTTGGGCGCGTCTGGGCATGTCTGGACATGCCTAATTATACTAATTTTTAAAATCCATGTAGTTAAGTGAGCCAGCAGTGCATATTACATCTGTTATGGCGGTCACATAAGATTCTTGCCAAACCTGAATACCCATAACTCAGATAACTCTCGAAAACCACGATTTTAAAATTCTTATAATTTTAAAATTTAAAATCAGCTTTTTCTCAAAAAACTTACGTGATAGTAAAATTTCAAAATTATTCCTGTAATCAGCATGACAAAATCTACCTTGAACACCAGAAATTGCACAGGAAACAAAAACCTTGTTGACCAGTGTAATAGAAATTGTCTTTTCCTATTGGATCGCTTTATTCTGATTACAAAGGATAAATGCCTGTATTGGTGATGAAAAACTGGCATACTAGATCCTTGGATAGGTCGGACATGATTGCGCATGGTCAGGAAGTAGATGATAGGGTGGTAGAATTTTTTGATCAGTAAGCAATCGGTCCTCTCTCAAAACGACCAAACAGCATTGTTCTGTCCTTCGAGAGGTTCTAGGTTCAAGAGGCAACTTAATGTTCTATTCGAACTAGATGTACAGGTATATTTTATTTATATTCATACACGTGCGCGACTGGCCTACGTGACTAGAAGTACGTAGTGACCGCTCACGTGACGCCTTTAGATGTGTCAAGTGGGCAATGCTATTCGGCAGCACCAGTAAATTTGGAAGCACGTCATTGGTTTCAATGCCGTTGTGTTCTGACGTTTGCATATTCTTTACTATAGCGTTTCAAAGGCCATTCCTCATTTACATGTTGTCGGTCGCTTTATCAGACGTTGTATCAGAAGGATGATACTAGGCGACTGACCGATCTTCACAAGCGTTTATTGAAAGCTGACTCGTTTTTGCGTAATGATATTGCATCAATTGTAAGTATAAAAGCATATACAGGGAGGACCAATAAAACCGGTACCACCCTATTCAATCGTGAATATTTTCATTTCATTTCAACATTCAAAGGCGCGATTAAACCTTAAACCTGATTGTTCAAAAATATAGATTTTAAGACGATTTAAAAATATCGCACGTGATTCGTGATTTTAACAACCCCTTGGTCTAAGTACATGAAATTTATTGGATTTCTGCGGTGCTATATCCACAGTACAGCAATTAATTAATCCCATTCAAATTCCAAATGGCAACGGCGCCACCTATACCAGGCAAGGGTCCTTGTCCTTGGGGGTTCAGTCCTTGTTAAACATCCGTGGCTTTTGGCGACAGTAAAGCGCTGGTTTTCCGTATATGTTTATGCGCTTAGTAGGCCTATATATACTCAGACAGGACCTTTTGATAGTTTTGCTTTGACATTGAAAACACGGTTGGCCAGTGGCGTGGCCAGGATTTTCCGAAGGGGTTTTAAGAATGACCATCATTCCTTCAACTTCGGAAATGCTGACAAGCTAAACAAAGGATCGTTACTTATTATTTCTCATTGGTTAAGTTAGGTATGTAGTTATATGAGCGCGGACAGCCTATACAACTATATTGATATTTTTTGTTTGCTTCGTTTCTTTCTGCTTGCAACCTTAAACCCGATTTTGGCGCCACTCTACCTAAAGAATAATAATACACAATAAAAATGATTAAGTCGGCCAACAAAGGGGATGGTTTAGCCACCAAACCCCCCTTGGCTACGCTACTGCGGTTGGCGTTCTGTTGGTGTAAATCTGCCTGCTTGAATGATAGCATGTGTAGTTTTGAGGACCCTATCTGAGCCTCTAAGTGTTTGAGACTCCTTGTAATTGCTTATCAGGCTGCTACTATCTAGTTGAATGTCTCTTCTGAATTATCGTCTGTCTTCATTACTTTGCAGAAAACTGAGAGTTGAAGTTCACAATAAACTTTTGTCTTAAATATTGCAATATGTTGAAAGTTTTAATTCTAAATCATTAAAATGTGCTTTCTTAACGTCCTATTTATCATGTTTCGACGCGCGCCCTTTTTATGCGAGGGTTTTTAAATTTTCCCAGTCTAGCCGGTTAATAATGATCGTATGATCTACGTTTAAGCTGTATGGTTCCGAGAGTTCGCAAACCTGGCAGTATCCTATTATTGTAGCTCAATGCTTATGATCCCAGGTGTTGTACGACAATCGGGACTGGAATGCATGTAGGATGAAGATCAATCTTGCTTCTCACGTAAATTGAGTCATTCCAATTACCAAACTAATACACTTGGGCCCAAGAATCGACCGTACGTATTATACGTACTTTATTTCTGATGATAAATACGTGGTCTATTATACGAGTACGGAAAAAGTTCCAAACGTTAAAAAACGTTGCCTAAAATAGTCTGCAGCAACATGTAGGCTAGGCCTATTCTATGTTTGTGTGACGGAGGGAATAATAAATAATAATAAACTCGGGAATATCTTTGATGTTCCCGAGTTTATCATTGTCCGCTGTAGATGTGGACTATTAGTCTTCGATTAACGATTACAGGCAGTGAATAGCGGGGGTTCCAAGTGTTCCAACAGTGGTTCTCACACAGGGCAGTCCCTACTGAACCACTTTAAACCTTGTCATATATTATATTAATTAACTGTCGCGGGCAGTGAGTTAAGCTAACGTTCGATACATCGGTCTACAGTTGCTATAGGCCTATTTGTGGAACATTGATTTATAACTAATTATTTATAAGTCCTGGATGACGTGTTGCGTTCATGTCGCAAAATTGACGAAAATCACGGCAATTCAAGGCATTTTGAAAAATTAATGGAATTCACGCCAAACGACAAAAATCACGGAATTCCCGGCTTTCGCGACTTCGTGAATTTCTAAAAGCCCTGTGTAAATTTATATAATAGGTAACCAAGGAAGTACGTCGGGCCTCGACACCACTGCCAATGTGTTTTACGTATAAATACGCGTATATTATATTTGGACATAAAATACGTATGATACTCGAACTGTAACAAAATCCTAAACAAGCATAAGACTATAAGAATATTGCATCACATTGGATAATGCACCATACTCACAGCATCCAGAGTTTATTGCATCATTTTCTGATGCAATGCAGTAATACTTCAGGCGGCTGCAGATGTAAGCTGACGTCAACAGTGTACTACTGTATATAATAGCCAGTCAGAAAGTTTGATCACTTAAAATATTTCAGACTTCGTGGGAAGTTTTAGTTAATGTTACATGAAACTCTTAGTATTTTATTTATTTAATTAAAAGACTAAGCACTAATGCCTCGAAAGTGCATAAATACTGTGGACAACAATTTCTGTTATATTTGCGGGGAAGTGACATTTGCCAAACAGAAGAAAGGCATCACTTCTCAAGTTAAGAAGACATATCATCTTTACTTTAGATGCCAGATTGGGGACCAAGACAAGTTTTGGGCCACTCATATATGCTGTGCTACATGTGCAGCGTAGCTGTCACAGAGGCTGAATGGCAAAAGACCATCAATGCCATATGCAGTCTCCATGGTGTGGAGAGTCAAATAACCACACAAATGGCTGTTACTTCTGCTTGGTTCCTCTTCTTTCCGGCGAGTAAAAGAAGCAAACGAAATCTAGTTCGGTATACCCCAGCATTCTGTCAGCATTGGGACCAGTTCCACAGGGTGATGAACTTACTATTCCCGAACCATCCAGCAAAATAGCATCTTGATTCGTCTGATTAAGACGGCGGTGAGTCGACGGCTCTCTTAGTCCGTCAGCATGCAGTGATCAATATTTCCAGTGTGCCACAGTGTGGCATATCATCAACCATACATAAAATGACACATGAATAATGGAACTAAATCACCTGGCTCGTGATTTGGACTTATCCGAGAACAAAGCAGAATTGCTAGGTTAAAGGCTCCGATAATGAAATCTTCTAGAAGACGATGTCACAACTACTACATATCGAAAGCACCACCAGCAGTTCGAGCCTTTATTTAGAATGGAAGAAAAACTGGTAATTTGCTTTTGATATGGAGGACCTCATGAATGCCTTTGATATCACTTATGACCTAGAAGAATGGAGACTATTTGTATACTTGTCGAACTTGAGTCTTAAGGCTGATCTTTGCACAATGGAAATCGTCTTCCATCTATTCCAGTAGCGCATGCTGTCCACGTGAAAGAGACATACGATAACTTAAAGCTGCTACTGGATTCCATCGAGTATAACAAGTACTGCTGGCACCTCTGTGGTGATTTGAAGGTAGTAGCCCTTGCAATGGGACTGCGGCAGGGATATACAAAATACATGTGCTTCTTATGTCTTATGTAAGCTGGACAGCCGAGCAAGGGGATTACACTACTTGCGGAAGAAATGGACTCGCAGACAAAATGTAGTAGCTGGGTAGAGGAATATCCAGCACCCCCTCTCTGGTTGAGGCTGACAAAATCCTGCTACCACCCCTTCGCATCAAATTAGGTTTGGTGAATAACTTCGTGAAGGCCTTGGAACGAACTTCGCCAACTTTCCTATACCTGACTGAAAAAATTCCCAAGACACATCAAAAATTAAATAGGAGGCATATGTGAGTTCTCAAATTCGAGAGCTCTTCAAAGATGACCCTTTCAACAGCTTGCTGCAGGGTGAGGCGAAGCAAGCATGGAATGCTTTTCGCCTAGTGTAAAAAACTTTCTTGGCAATGTTAGAGCAGATAATTACAAGGACTAGCAAAAGACATGCTGATGTAATATTAGAAACTTGGATGTAACATGTATCTAAAAGATCCATTTCCTTCATTCCCTGACAACCGTGGTATGGTTAGTGATGAACATGGTGAACGTATTCATCAAGATATTGCAACAATGGAACAAAGATACTGGAAGAAATGGTCAACTATCATGCTGGCTGACTACAGCTGGACACTCCGCGGAGATGCTACCGAGCAGATGTACAGTACAAGAGAAAGGCAAAGGAATTGAAGATAAAGTCTACGACTTGATTGTGTACAAGTATAAACCATAGGCATATTACTATTACCATGAGTTTGTGTTATAAACAATAATTTGAATATTAGACCTGAGGTAACATTTTAAAGGTCATATTCGTGTTCAGCACTAAAAGATTAATAAGAAATTACTAATTTTATTTCTGTTACATGACTTTTTAAAATTTGGTTGTCCAGTGAAAATATCATCACGATCTGTCCTATGACAGATAGTCGTCTTTGAAATAACCATTAGAGTCAGCAAAAGTGAGAACTGAAAACTTCAAAAGTCTGAATTTAAAAACTTTTCAAGAACTCTTGGTCTAAGTTATCGTGCAATATTCTGCGATTTCATTAGTTCTTTCCATAATATGAGTAGATCAGTTTCGAAGTTCGAATTGCATTACATTAAAACTATTTTCTGTTTCAGCAATCCTAGTTTGTCTGATGGTTGATTTTATTCAAACCCTTGCATAAGCATATCGCATTATGTAGACTACTGTAGCTTACTAGCTTTTAGATTTGCTTGCAGTATGCTTATAGCGTTATCAGCATCAATTTTTGAGATTGCGGTGCTTATTTATGATAGCAACTTGTTATGCAGAATGAGAGTGTATTCAGAAACACTATTTTAAGTGAGAAAATTAAATGATTTTTATTGTTAAAGAGAAAACCGTTGTTCAGATTCGTGTGATTAATGCCATGAGATTAATGTTTAATCATATCGACTTACATCACTACAGCTCTTAAGTGGTTTTGGACTAAACAGCGAATCTTGTCACATTATCACAGACACACTCAAAAAATAATCCCTCAAAAGTTGAGGGAAGTAATTCTCTAAACTAAAGTTTTCATTTTCTCATATTTGTATTCCCTCAAAGTGAGGGAAAAGTCTGTACAGTAATAGGAGACGGATTATTCCCTTAAAAATTCCCTCACTATTAACGGAATTTTTTTAGTGCATATAACATAGACAAATGCACCAAATGCAGCAAGCGCGAAACGTCCTTTGAGATGAAGTAGGCCTAATCTGTCTCTAATATTAACTAATCCCATAAAGTAACACAAAACAGAGACTTTCCATTACTTAGTGAAATCATCAAGGGACTTCTAAAGGTATAAAGTAGCAAAACGGTAGACAGGAAGAATGGATGGTCGTACAGAGAGGAGACTGGACATAAGGCGAATGCTACGTTCGTATATATTGTTCCAATTGTTCCCATATTTGTGAATATATTTAACCTGATGCAATGCAATACCTGATTCAATATAGGGCCTATATATCGCTCTCTTTTCTCTCTCTCTCTCTCTCGACCCTAAGGATGGCGCCCGTCTCTCTATGTTCATATAAAAAATTTAAATTACATAAACTGCAACAATTTTTCAATTGTGATATTCTTTAAAGTTGCAATGAATCCTAATGAAGGCACATTTGATGACAATTTGCCTCTGACTTATAAAGAAGAGAAGACAATTGAACTCAATAGAGAAATTCTCATCAGTTTACTGAGAATTTCTTCAGAGCTGACCGAAGAACTTTATTGGAAAGAAGTGATCAACGAAAGACAGAAAGACCATATTTGCAGTTTTGTTAACACAAAAGCCAACGAAGCTCTTCTCGATATTCTTCTAATAAGAAGTATTCAAAACTACAAAGACACAATTGAATGTTTGCGCGAAGCCAATCAAACTCTGGTGGCGGATATTCTTGATGGTCACGGTAAATATGACTACTTTTATTTAATGCAAATATAGTTTTAGAAAACTTCAAGTGCATTTATTTTGACTAGTCAATAACCGTCTAATACAACTATACAGAGCTATATAACATTTAAACGGTTTTAAATAGCCCTAATGATTTTTTATTCCAACTGTTAAGTTGTTTAGCGTAGGACTACAGCGTTTTTCAAGCTCTGTGCCGCGCGAGATTATCAGGTGTGCCGTGGGATTTGTTGGAAATTTTATTAAATTCAAGATGCTAATGTTTTTAATGTCTCAGATCAATGACTGCTCAACACTCTACAGCAGGGATGGGCAAGGTGTGGCCCGCGGGCCACATGCGGCCCTCGAAGCTCTTTTGTGCGGCCCCCGACATCGAGAAATACTACATTAATGTGCGACCCTCTAAAACACGTGAAACATTTGACAACAATGGAAATTCAGCATTCAAATTGGATCTACACTTTGGCACTTGATCGTTAACTAGAAATAAAGCTTGTAATATTTAGAGAGTCAAAATTGGTACATGGAATGTTAGGACACTGTACCAAACTGGAAAACTAAGTAATGTGATAAAAGAAATGCAAAGAATGAAAGTAAACGTATTTGGCATAGCAGAAACGAGATGGACAGGAAAGGGAAAGTTCACAACAGAAGGAAGGACAATAATATACTCGGGGGCAGAAAATCATCAAGCAGGAGTGGCATTCATATTGGATAAAGAGACAACCAAAAGTTTACTGGGACATTGGGAAATATCAGAGCGAGTAATCGTCATCAAAATACAAGCAAAACCATGTAATATAAATATAATACAGGTGTATGCCCCAACAACAGAACATGACGAAGAAGATGTAGACAAATTTTACGAAGATATAGAAAAGGCAAAGGGAATATGCAAATCGCAGGAGGTGCTAATAGTAATGGGATATCTAAACGCAAAAGTTGGAAAAGGAAGAAGGGGAATGGCAGTTGGGCCACATGGACTGGGGAAAATGAACGAACGAGGGGAAAGATGGGCAGATTGGTGTGAGGAAAATGAACTAATAATCACAAACACCTGGTTCGACAATCATACACGAAGAAGGTGGACATGGAGGAACCCAGGAAGTACAGCCAAGCGTCAAATTGACTACATTGCAATAAAAAGAAGATTCAGAAATGCAGTGAAACAGTCAAAAGCACATCCAGGAGCAGACTGCGACAGTGATCACACACCAGTGATTGCCAACATGTCGTCTATAAAATTCAAAAAAGTTCAAAAAAGCAATGTAAGGGAACAGTATGACTGGAAAGCGATGACAGAAAGAAAGACAGAAGAATTTGAAATTAAACTACAAAACAGGTTCCAAGAATTAGAGGGAAACGAAGACATGGAGATAATATGGGAGAATTTTAAAACAACAATAATAGAGACCACACAAGAAATTGTACCTAAAAAGCAAAAACAATTAAAAAAGAAATGGATGAAGCAGAAAATCGTGGATAAAATGGAAGAAAGAAGACGAACTAAGAACAAAGATGAAGCAAAGTACAGACAACTCAATAAGGAAATAAAGGAGGAATGCATGAAGGCAAAAGAAGAATGGCTTAACGAACAATGTAAAGAAATAGAAACACAAAGGAATACACAGAATATGTATGACAGGATAAAAGATTTATCAGGAAAAAAGAGATCAGGTACAGGCAGCACAGTTAAAACAAAGGAGAGGAATGTAGTGGCGGAAGATAAAGAAGTACTGAAAAGATGGGAAGAGTATATAGAGGAACTATATAAGGATAATAGAGGGGTTAAACCTATAATGAGGAATAATGATGGGCCTCCAATAACAAAAGAAGAAGTAACAGCGGCATTAAGAAAAATGAAGAAAAACAAAGCCCCAGGACCAGACAAACTAACAACAGAGATGCTAATAGCAGCAGGGGAAGCAGGAATACAGAGGTTAACAATAATAGCAAATGAAATATATGAAACAGGAAGAATACCAAAAGAATTATTTAGGTCAATATTCATTGCAATACCGAAAAAGCCAGGAACAATAGAATGTGAAGAACACAGAACAATAAGCCTCATAAGTCATGTAATGAAGCTTATATTAAAAGTACTTTTGAACAGGGCAAAAATTAAAATGAGGGAGAGAGTATCAGAAGAACAATACGGGTTTAAAGAAGGTAACGGGTGTAGAAATGCAATTTAAGGATGATTGGCGAAAGATGTATAGAGATGCAAAAAGATCTGTACCTATGCTTTATAAACTACGAGAAGGCATTTGATAGTGTAAAACACGAAGAACTGTTCAAATGCCTAGAAAACATAGCACTAGATGGAAAGGACATGAGGATATTTCAAAACCTGTACTGGAATCAAGAAGCAGCGATAAGAATTGAAGGAAAAATAGGTAAGTGGATACAGATTTTAAAAGAGACAAGGCAGGGTTGTGGTTTATCACCAGATTTCTACAATGAATATGGGGAAGAGATTATGAAGGAAACAGAAGAATTGGAAGGGATAAAGATAGGAGGAAAAATTTAAATAACCTACGATACGCAGATGACACAACACTAATGGCAGATACTGAAAGAAAACTACAAAGGTTATTAGACAAGGTGGCAGAAGAGAGTGAAAAGAAAGGACTAAGAATAAATAAAAAGAAGACGTACTGTATGGTAATTACAAAAAAGAAAGAAATTCCTAAATGCAGGCTACAATACAGAGGAATGGAAATAAAACAGGTAACACAGTTCAAATATCTAGGAAGCATCTTCACAAGCGATGGAAGAAGTGAAAAGGACATTGAAACGAGAATAGGCATGGCGAAGTCAGCCTTCACACAACTCAAAAAGATTCTCACAAATTTGGATATTTTGTTTTGTTTTGGATATTTTGGATGTTTTGTTTTGGATATTGGATATGTTTTGGATATTTCAACAACAACACGGCTCAGAATTCTTCACAGCTGCGTTTGGGCGGTTCTGATGTACGGCTCGGAAACATGGACGTTGACAAAAACATCAGAAAGGAAACTGGAAGCTGCAGAGATGTGGTTTCTCAGACGTATGCAAAAAATTTCATGGACAGAAAGAATAACCCATGAGGAAGAACTAAAAACTTTTGGTACAAAAAGAAAATTGCTAAAAACCATAAGAAAGCAGCAGCTTGAATTCTTTGGACATCTAATAAGAAAAGACGGATTGGAAAATCTAGCCATAACAGGAAAAAGAGGGGAAAATAGCAAGAGGAAGACAAAGAATAAAGTTTACGGACAGCCTAAGAGAAGCGACAAGAACTACAGACAACATCGAACTGATAAGGAAAGCCAGAAACAGAGAAGAGTGGAAATCCATGGTCGCCGACGTAGCAATACATGGCACATGAAGAAGAATATTTACTAACTTTTCTTCGACATGACAGACTTGGCTTATTAGCCTAATAAATACTTACTTGTACACTGCACAGTATATAATACGTTATGATAAAGTCGTTTTGGAAACTACTTAAAATTTTAATTCTAAATGTCGAAAAAATGTGTGCGGCACTCGGCTTTCATCGCAGACACTTTTACGGCCCTCGGATAAAAATTTGTGCCCATCACTGCTCTACAGTCTACATGTATCTTGTACGCATAGCCAGTGAGGACCGTAGCGTCACCGACGAGTCTGATGAATCTAGTCTTGATAATATTCCTTCTGGGTCCTGGCAGGAGGGGAAGCGCAGCATCACATACCAAGGAACTTGGTATATGAGACGATGCTGGTGTGGGGAGAGGTTGTGAATTCGCAGTTAATAGATCACGATCACAGATGGGATTTTTATTTGCTTGTCGGCTGCAGTGTGCCGCTGACTGTATGCTTCTTGGATAGTGTGCCGTGGCTGAAAAAGGTTGGGAATCACTGCTCTAGAGTATGAAATTCTTCTAGAGTCCATTCTGCTTCCTACTATCGTGTATGGGGAAGCTGTAGGCATACTCTGGAATCCATCGTTCCTACAGGTATTACGGACTCTAGAGTACGCAATGTGCCTAGAATCCGTCCTGCCTCTTGCATCGGACTGCCTCCCAGTCAACTTATTTGTTAATTGGGACCTGTTCGGCATTTGACAATATTGTTGTTTTGATTACTAATTATGCTTACAAGATAAGCACTATTTTCAGTTATAGGACAAATACGTTGTCGCCTTGAAAACGAATCAAATTTCAAAAGGCAGAAATTCGAGAATATCAATGGAGATCTAACAAGCGTGAATGACTTGGAAGACGATGGTCAATTTGGACTAAAATTCATGCAACGCAAAGGACGATATCTTGTACTCTATTTTCGCTTTGCATCGCACACTGATCTTAAGGAAATGGAGCAGAAATTCCAAGATGGTCTGTTGGAAAATTTAATACAAAAAGCTTTCTGCAAATATTTTAACTTAACGGAGAAACCATTTTCACTGATAGCAGAATGGCCGTCTTGTGATAAGAGAAGATGCAGCCAGTGCTTTAGTTATATTTTTCATATTGACGTAAGTTACATTCCTCCTTTCTTTTTTCTTCTTCGGATTTCTTGTTTTCTTGTATTTGTTTTGGCCTCTTGAGCAGCTTCCGGTAGCGTGCCTATTCGATGGTCAAATTATTAGTGAGGAAATGTAAAATAAGCCGCATTGCTATAAAGTTTGAGCGCATTGTATATGCCACAAAAGGAACTACACTAGTTGATAAAGGATAACTTTTTATGAAGCAATTACATTGAAATAGCCAGTATTTTAGACCGGTCGCTTCGTAACAAAAACCCGTACATTGCGCAAATAGTAAATCGCTACTAGAATTGAGGAACTGTGACCCCCTTCAATTCGGCAGCAAAAATGTTCAAAAGTCGTCATTCTGTGCTTAGCGTTCACCCTGCTGATGTTAACATCTCGACTCGAGACGATTGCCTGCCCTCCGTGGTTAACGAAGTTAGCCTTCGCCGGACGAGAGGCACACTCGAGACCTGGTATGCGGCTTCCATTACACACAAACCCGACCCTCGCAGCCTTTTTATAGCGACAGAGTCTGCATCTTCGTGCCAGGTCTCAGTCAGCACCATAATGTGCAAGCGATTTTCCTCGATGATGTCGACCACGCTTTCAATCTGACTGCCCAATGACCGCACATTCTGGATGTCCCGTACTTGTAAGTTAATTGAGATGACGCTGGAGCGGCCTGGCTCCCATGGTGTCCAGTCGAGCTGGCGCCTACTTTCCATGGCCTGCGTGACCATCATTGTGTGTTAAACAGTCTTGTGTGTTGTAATGACTATAAATAGTCTATAATATGGGTCGTTGTATGTGCCGTTCCGCCCTTCGGCTACTCCCTTTCGTCCTCCAATGGGCCGCCTGAACAGAAGGCGCGCCATACCCCGCCGCTCATTCACCGTGAGGTGCAGTTGTGTGGATCGACCGAGTTCTACGAGTTTCTTTCGCGAGTGCAGGTGCATATTGTTCGCTGCCACCTGTGTAGTCCAACTGGCGAGTCAGCCACTAACCACAAATGCTGCCGAAGAACTCAACAGACCCGAAACTCCAACTCGACTAACACGACGTTAAGTTCACTACAGTATCACCTGGAACCGAGTCACTTGAGCTGCTGTCCTTTGACGTCTCCGCCGGCTGCAATACAGTCTTTCTCGATGGATAAATCCGTGAAAAGTCCGAAAAAATAAACAGCAGGTCAAATTTAAACCTGCTGGCGACTACTAAGGGCCCCTAGCGAACCAGAAGTTGTATTTGAAGTTGTTTTTAAAAAAGAACCAGAAGTTGTATTATGCGCCTAGTCTCTCCTGAGATAGATGTGGGCAAGGTGCAATTGTCAGACAACAGTCTATGTATCCAAAGGACGACGGGGCGGGTGTTATAGTTAAGGTGAAAATGACTTTTGGAGCAGAAGATATTAAGAATAAAACCTAACGTCAAACATACATTAAGAAGCCACGATCGCCACCTGGATTCTAGGACTTTCGAAGTGCGCTCAGGTCATTCGCTTTGCAGCGCAAAAATGCGGGCTGTTATGTCGATTATAATTAATAATGTCATTTACAAGCTTTCGTTTTGAATGCGCATGTAAGGGTAGCTTTTATTTGGGCGGAGTAGATATAATGTGATAGCGTCTCTAATATATTGAAGACATGTTTGCACATTAATATTTCGAATCTTTATCTTGTAAATGACGACCCAAAACTAAAAGGAAATGATAGGCTAATGCGTTAGATGCCGAAAGGAGTCTTTAAAATGACTATCTCAGCCATAGGCTTTTGTAAGCATAGAGTAGGACCTACATGTAGTTTGCGCTTCCATGTAGAGGGATGTTTGAATGAAGCTTCACTTCGTTATACTTACTTTTTAGGGTCATGGCCCTTCAGATCCAATTTGGAACGCGCTTCCTACAAGAATCTATAATCTTCTTTACATCAACTAATATTTTTAAAAGCTAAAATTCTAAACAAATATGTTTATTTTTCGAATAGGTTCATAGTCTTCCTCCGGAATTGTTAGAAATGATTCTAACAAAAACTGTCTTGATGCAAATGTATCCTATTAATGTTGCCAAACGCCAGAGAGACAATCTATCTTCAGTAACTTTGCGTCAGTTGCCCTACTTTGGTGGAATTCAATGAAGAACTACGGCCTTAAAAATAACATTCAAAAGTTTTCAAAAGGTATTTTATGTTTTATATGATTGTCTCTTCTTTATTATAAATTCCAAATTTATTACTCGCTGCTAGGGCTATTTTATACACTTTTTGGAAGTCGGTTTCATTAATCTTGTTTTAGCAAACTCTCAAACGCACTTAGGTAGGTAAAGTGAACATTGTGAATTACGATTCAGGTGAGACAAAACTCTCGCCAGCAGTAGAATAGCGAATATATAGATTGACCTCTAATGTCGATATCCTGTTATCTAATGCATCATAAGCCTACTTACGTTCAAAGAGTCTGATTATTCGCTATATCTGATGTGCTTGATTTTCATGCGATTGTCTGTTTATCATCTAAGTTGTTCTTGCTAATGCTTGAATGTGTGAACTACACTACTCCATACAGTGTTTATTCTAGCCACCTTTATATTAAGGGGGAGGGGGATTTTGAAATGTTTGGGGGGACAATGTCTGAGTCTCAAAAAACCTTGACAAGCAAAATAAGGTTATCTTGCTTTTAAAATGATGTGGTGACAAGCAAAAGAAAAGGTCATCTTTCCGACTTCCCTAATATTTTTACCCTTCTCAAATGCCCTGGCAAGCAAAAATTGTCATCCTTACATTTTTCCCCTCTCAAAAAAATTAAAGGCCCCGCCCCCCCGTCCTCACACTTTTGGAGGGAAAAGTTCCATCCCCATGCAAACTATAAACAATTTTGGGGGGATTTTAAAACTTGGGAGGAATCCCCCAGAGAAGGCTTAGAATAAACACTGACTCCATACCAGCAACGAATATTTTGCTGACTGATGATGCTGGTCAGCCAGTTACTATGACATTTGACAGTAAGCCTATTATATTTTCGCCAAGTCTTCAATGAAAGTGCATATTCATTGTACATGCTTATTCTGTACTGCGTAACTAAAGGTAATTGAATTCAAGCTCTCGAACTCTGATTTCAATTTGCATTCTTCTTTTGATATACAGGGTGTATAAATAAAAATTGAAATATTTAAGTTCTGCAACTTTCTTAATTTGTGATATAGGCTACAAAGAAAATAACAAACACATAGAAGTTCGCTTATTACAGAATCTAAATGCGTGAAATTTATTCACGTTGCTAAAATACACCACGAGAAAAACGCAAATAAGCAGGTAAACCCATAAAATATGTAAATGCGAATCAACATACAACGCATTACGACAAATGTCGGCCAAACATTCACCCTCCGACAAGATGGCACCCCAGCACATCGTTCGCGAGAGACAGTTGCTTCCTTAGTAGCGAACGAACCTGAATTGATTGAGCTAGAGAATAGCCACCGAACAGTCTGGACCTGAATCCGGTCGACTGCTCATAACTCTGACTCTCTTGGAATTTTTCTACGTAATCTTAAGACTTACTTATTTACCATCGGATATTCGTAGTTTTGTAAAGCGCTCTTGTCTTTGGCCTCTTTTGCCATGCTTATTGCGCTATAGAAATCGTCTAGCTAATAATAATAATAATACTACTACTACTACTACTACTACTACTACTACTACTACTACTACTACTGCTACTACTACTACTACTACTACTACTACTACTACTACTACTACTACTACTACTACTACTACTACTACTACTACTACTACTAATAATAATAATAATAATAATAATAATAATAATAATAATAATGATCACTACAGCGTCTTGTCTACCGACGAGAAATTCGTAACATGGATCACTCGGAGAAGTGCTTAGGAGCTGCTGTGAACATATTGGACAGGACATGAATAGCAGAGTGATTATCAAGAATAATTTCACTGGTGATTCGGGCCAAAGAAGGACACATTATTTTGGACTAAATACTTTTTGAGATATACTGGTTTATTTGCGTTTTTCTCGTGATCTAAATCGGCGACGAGAATGAATTTGGCTTTTGTAGATTATTTTATTAAGTAGGCTTCGGTGTGATGATGTTATTTTCTTTGTATATCATGTCATTATAAATTTAAAAATTCGTAATACTCTAAAATAGACCGGTTTTAATTGCATACCCTGTATGCATTTCTTGCATTGCAAACAACAAGGTTCATATATCATGCGTTTAGAGAGCAACACGTTATACAATGTTGCGAATAAAAATTGAGCTTTTGTTGCTTTCAGTTTATTTTCAGAAAAATAATTTGCGATCGACAATTATCAGAAACAATCGAGACTTTCTTAAGGAAGTAATTCATCCAGACGAAATTATCTTCCCATTGGAGTCTTGTGGCTGTCTCACAGAAGACCAAGTAAGATTTATAAATCGACTAAGAAGCGACAAGGACAAGAACCACGAACTTCTGATTATGCTGCAAGACTTCTCTTCTCAGAAATATTCTAAATTTATTGATCGTCTATTTCTCGCAAATCAAGCGCCAGCTGCTTCGGTTCTTGAAGGAGGAGGAGGTTTGCACACCGTTATCGTTTTCAGCAAATCTTATACAAATTAAAATATTAATGGTTAACTACTGTCAATCAATCAATCAACTTCTATAGCGCCACTATCATAATGACCAGGGCATCAGCCGATGCCGCACCAAATCCAAATAGCATTAGAGCCAGGTCAAGCCAGAAGATCAGCGGGAGAGTAATCTAAGGGGGGTAGGCCAAGTCAAACAGATGTGTTTTAAGGCCAGATCTGAAAGATGATAAGTTGTTAGTTATGCGAAGTTGGTAGTGAATTCCAAAGCTTAGGGGCGCACACTGAGAAACAACTAGTGCCAATGACTGTGCGAGAGTAGGGAACAACAAATGAAGGTCCTACCGAATACTATTGTGCTGTTATGGTGCTACCATAAAGCACGTGTAATGCAAACTAACCCAGAGTACCAGAGTTTTATAAATGCTACAGTAATAGTTGAAGCAATGAAACGTTTCAAAATTATCTGCGAAAACAAGAGTGTTATTACTGTAACAACTCTCTCCATTAATGACCTTGTTTTGACGCAAGATAACTTAGCCCTAAGCCACTTGAAATCACGTTATTATAATCGGATAGCCTGATAAGATATTTATAAGGAAAAATCTTTTGTAATACTTAGTTTTGATGTATCTTCATAAATGCAGGAACAGTGAAAGTGCGCGTCCACAACAGACAAGATGCAAAGACAAAACTACCCGAGACGGAATTCAAAGAAAGATTTCAACAAATGCAAAGAGAAAATGCATTTATATTAATTGACTTAAGCGAAGTCTTCCTGCTCCACGCGAAGTGGAATAATGGCATTGAACTGTGGTTTTGGTGCAAAACAGAAACCTCTTTTGATCAACTAAAAACCTTAAGCGATGAAGATCTTCGAGATATTATCCATCGAACATATCGACGCTTGATCCCAGACTATTGCACATCACTCAAACCTCAAATCATTCAAAAGAACGATACCATCATCAGTTACTTTGGTCAGTAAGTCTTTTAATGATAATTAAGTTTATAATAACTAATAATAATTAGGCACTTCTGTGACACCATTTCTAATACCCCAGAGTATCAATGGTACTTCAAATCCGTACGTAAAAGACCAGGTCACTCCAGAGATTAGTCAGAGGGAAACAACAAGACATACTATGGAGGAAATGTTAATTGGAAGAGATGTGTTTTAAGCATAGATCTGAAAATACTCAGCTTATTGTGTTATCAAGGTTTTGACCAATTTAAAGACAGACAAGAGCCCAGGATTAGATGGCTTACATCCAAAGTTTCTTTACGAGGTTCGAAATGAAATAGGACATGCAATTGCTTTGATAATCAATGAATCACTCAGAACTGGAGTAGTACCGCAAGACTGGAGAGACGCATTAGTCAGCCCACTGTTCAAGAAGGAAAACGAAGTGAACCAAGCAATTACAGACCAGTGAGCCTAACATCTGCTCCAATCGGTAAAGTTATGGAAAAATACTGAAAGAAAGCATTTTGGAACATTTGACTAGGCATAAAATTGTTAAAGATAGTCAGCATGGATTTACAAAGGGCGTTCATGCCTGACCAACCTGTTGGACTTTCTGGAGGAGGTTTTGATAAGCTAGACAAGGGCAAGGGAGTAGACATAATATATTTAGATTTTGCCAAAGCTTTTGATAAAGTACCCATATAAGGCTGGCTGCCAAACTGAAGTCCTGTGGAATAAGGGGCAATATTCTCAGATGGATTGAAAATTGGTTGAAGGAAGAAGACAGAAGGTTGGCATTAGGGAGGCCATTCGCAATGGGCAAGAGTTATCAGTGGAGTGCCTCAGGGCTCAGTGCTTGGGCCATTGCTTTTCTAATATATATAAATGATATCGATGAAGGATTACTGTCCAAAATTTCAAAGTTTGCCGATGATACAAAAGTTATGCAGAAATAGACTCGGAGGATGATGCAAAAAATTTTACAAGATCTAAGGAAATTGTTTCAGTGGTCTGTGGACTGGCAGATGCTTTTCAATATTGATAAATGTTCTGTAATGCATGTTGGGAAGTCTAATAATGGTAATGAATATTCTTTAGGGAAGGTTCTAACCACAACAGAAAAGAAAGAGACTTGGGGATAATCACCCATAGAAGTATGAATCCATCTCACCAATGCATGGAGGCAGCAAAAAGGGAAACCATGTGTTGGGAATGGTGAAAAGGACAATTGTGAGTCGTGACAAAGAGATAATCATTAAACTTTATAAGTCATTAGTAAGGCCTCATCTGGAATACTGTGTTCAGGCTTGGAATCCATTCTAGAAAAAGATATAGAACTTTTAGAAAAAGTGCAAAGACGAGCAACGAAGATGGTCAATGGGTGCCATAATTTAAGCTACGAAAAAGACTTCAATATTGTGGACTGACAACATTAGAAAGGAGAAGAGAAAGAGGGGATTTGATAGAAACATACAAAATAATGACTGGGAAAGTAGATGTGCCATATGATCGATTCTTTACATTGGCACACTATAGCAGCACAAGAGGCCACAAGTGCAAAATGTTTAAGCAGAGGGTTGGTCCAAGAAAGAAACTTTTTTTAGTGCAAGGGTTGTGGACAAATGGAACAGTTTGGACGAGGTGGGAGTGACAGTTGAAACAGTGAACGGATTCAAAGGCTATCTTGATAAACTAGGTTATTGAATGCAGATGGTTACATCAGTGGTTTTCACACAGGCTTACTTAGCCTCCAAAACCACTTAAAATCACATTATTATTATTATTATTATTATTATTATTATTATTGGAAGATCTGACGAAAGTGACGGCCATCGACTGATCCTCTGGGGGCTTAGAGATGGCCATGGGTCACTCAAGTTGACTCATGTGACTCACTGACAATTAAATATCTAGAACTTTTCAAAGCCGTTAAACTATGCCAAAACTAATGTTGATTATCGATCAAACAAAGAGCATATAAATACCCTACAAGGCCTACAATAAAGTACCACAGAATAAACCAATCAACAATATTGCCAACATGACAAATAATCAAGGATAATGTCATTACAATGCAAAATTTGCATGTAAAAATCTGTCAATGAACGTTGGCTTGACCTTTCATACGATGTTTGACAAAACCCACTGTCTTAAAATTTTAATGTTTCATTGGCCAAGACCCATCCATTGATCCATTATTATTATTATTTCTAGACAATTTCTCCAGCGCAGTAAACAAGGCTAAGACCTACGACAAAAGCGCTTTGACATAATCTATCATATTAAGATCCTTATCTGTATGTCTCTCTGTCTGTTACCTTCAAGCGTTCTGATTGGTTGACTATTGGTAGACGGTTTAGACCGTTTAGTCCTTACGTCGCGATGCGTTGGTGGGCGAGCGTTGACTATTGGTAGACCGTTTAGTCCTTACGTCGCGCGATGCGTTGGTGGACGATGTTCGAAGACGACGTTGCTATTGGTAACAATTGTTCGTAGAATCGTAGTTTAGCACGGTTTAGTCGAGTCATTGCAGCGTCAGAGGGGTGGGCGTGCGACGACGTTGCTATTGGTAACAATTGTTCGCAGCCTGAGGTAGTTGCGCAATTTTAACGTACATTTTAACGTACACAAAAAAATACGTGTACAGCGTCACAAATGGCCACAGTTGCGTGAATTTAACGTACATAGGCCTAATTATTACGTGGCGCAGAGCTTGGCTAGGTGGCGATCATTGAAATGTTGTTCAGCATGAATTCAATGATTGGGTATTAGGTATAGGTATTGGATTAGTATTATCCTGCACTGCGAGCGAAGCGAGCATCTTTCTAGTTCTATCAATAAAATCCGATATTAAATAAGTGTGTTTTTAAGTTCCTAAGAAAGGATACCGCAGAGACAGCTTCCGACACAACGTCAGGTAACGAATTCCAAAGTAACGGATTCCCTTTGGAGAATGACCTTTCTCCAAACTTGGAGGTCTTTGACGGAGGAGGGACAAGCAGCAGGACTCGACGACTCGACCGAAGCTTCATTCTCGACTCATTTGACGTCGTTCGCTGCACCAGCGCACTCAGATATTCTGGGCAGTGTGGATCATAAAGGGCTCGGAAAGTGAGCCAACAACGCTTGAAAACAATACGCTGTTGAACGCGTAACCAGTGGAGGCGGTCTCTCAGCAGTGGCGTGATGTGGTCATTCCAGCGACAACCGAAGACCACTCCTGCAGCCAGATTCAGTACGGACTGAAGTCGATTTAGCTTGTTTTCCGGTAGGCCTAGCAGGACACTGTTACAGTAGTCTATTCTTGACAAGACAAAGGCCCGTACAAGCTGAACGGCCGCACTCACCGTTAGGTAGCGCCGAACCAGCTTGACCCTCCGTATCTGGTAATGACAGCATCGGATAACGTTGTTGGTGTGTGCATCAAACGATAGCGTTTCGTCCAAAAGCACACCTAAGAGACGCACACTCGCCACAGGAACAACAATGGCATCACCCACAGTGAAAGTGACTCGACTCAACAACTTCCTTCTTCCTGGAGTGCTGATCCAGAGGAATTCCGTCTTGTCCGGATTCAATGCCAGACGATTTTCTTCTGTCCATCTAATGATTGCAGATATGCAATTCGTGAAGGACATCCGAAGTCGCTCTGTATCCGACGGCATGCACGAGGAATAAATTTGCCCATCGTCAGCATAGGAGTGCGATGACAAGCCAAAAGCCTTGACGATTGAGCTAATGTCCGCAACGTATAAGATGAAAAGTAAGGGACCCAGGACTGATCCTTGCGGAAATCCATGGTGGACTTGGCTCTTCTGGGACATTAGACCATTACGCCATACAGCTTGTGTTCTTCCGATGAGGTAGCTCCTCATCCACTGAAGTGACTAGCCTGCCAATCCATACGATGTTTCAAGCCGACGGATGAGAATCTGATGATCGACTGTGTCAAAAGCAGCCGAAAGATCGAGCAGGCAGAGAAGGTTCAACTCGCCCATTTGCAGTCGCATCCACCAGGTCACTGAATATTTTCAGAATGGCTGTTTCAGTGGAGTATCCACGACGATAGGCTGATTGTTGTTGCGGCATCAGTCCATTCACACTCAGAAAACTGACCATCCGCTTGTTGACAATCCTCTCTAGTAGCTTGGCTAGAAAAGGGAGGCTGGAGACCGGTCTATAATTGTCCCATGTGATCCATAGTCTATAGAGTAGGCCTACTGATGACCCATTTGACTCATGATTGCCACTTGACTTATGTTCCCTGCCATTTATGTAAAATGCTCTTGCTTTTGGCATCAAGCCATGTTATAGCGTTATATAAAGTGTCGAGATAATAATAATAATAATAATAATAATAATAATAATAATAATAATAATAATAATAATAATAATAATAATAATAATAATAATAATAATAGACGTATGCAAAAACGGCGAGACACATGCCCAAAATAATTTTTATTGAACAAAAATATTGCAATTTTTATTCTTTAAAATTAACAATTACTAAATTTTGAAATATTCAATATTCAACTTTGCAAGAAACTGCATTTATAGGATATACATATGTTCTGCTGTTAGCATATCTTGATGTATGAATCTTTTAAACAAACTATGTGAGGTTTTAAAGCAGGGGTGTCAAGACGTTTTGGGCGGAGGGCCAAATGACATGTATCCCATGTCCTCGCGGGTCAAGTGCAAAAGGGCCTGCAATCTATAATATTAAAATCGTTATTCTGTATGTCTGTTACCTTCAAGCGTTCTGATTGGTTGACTATTGGTAGACGGTTTAGTCCTTACGTCGCGATGCGTTGGTGGGCGATGCTCGAAGACGACGTTGCTATTGGTAACAATTGTTCGTAGTTTAGCACGGTTTAGTCGAGTCATTGCAGCGTCAGAGGGGTTTGGCGTGCGACGACGTTGCTATTGGTAACAATTGTTCGTAGCTTGAGAAAGTTGCGAAATTTTAACGTACATTTTAACGTACACAAAAAATACGTGTACAGCGTCACAAATGGTCACAGTTGCGTGATTTTAACGTACATAGGCCTAATTATTACGTGGCGCAGAGCTTGGCTAGGTGGCGTATGTACAGTACATCATTGAAATGTTGTTCAGCATGAATTCAATGATTGGATATTAGGTATAGGTATTGGATTAGTATTATCCTGCACTGCAAGCGAAGCGAGCGCGAGCGAAGCGAGCATCTTTTCTAGTATATATATATATATATATATATATATATTATGCCCTCGGTACTTCATTCCCGAGGGTCTTATGAAAAAAAATGTCCGAGACATTAAGAAATTGTCTGGCTAACTCTCGTCCGGTTCGAGGTCTGGGAAAGTTCCTCGAAAAGCAATGGCGTTGAATCGCTGCAGAGTGACAGACAATCGTTGGAAGAGGAAACTTTCTTCTCTCGTGTCTCCGGATTGTTGAGCAAGACGACGTCCAAGCTCGTTGAAAAAACAAAGGGCGTCTTGATTTATGGGGCCAAGCGTCTCAAGTGCGATTGGCAGGAATGTGCATGGGGGTCAGGCTTTGGTATTTTGCTGTTTTTTGACAGCAGCGGCTTCGGCGGCGGCTCCTGCTGCCAGAGAAGTGGATGGTAAGTAGGTGGCGGCGACTGTGTCCGCCACGGTTGCATCCCATACCAGGCTACGTCCGGCTTGCCACGGGATCAGGGTCATACCGTCTGGTCTTCTTCCGTCGGATCTGCTAAGACCAGGCGGTTCCTGATGGAAGGGACCCCCGCTCTAACCAGAGCCCGCTGTACCAGATCGTTCAACGTGGCATGGCGAGTGGTACGACTTGGGCCCAGGAGACAGGATAGCCCAAGCGAGCCGTCTTCCAGCACTGCATGGGTACCACAGGGGCAGAGATGCTTCTCGCATATGTTGGCGCCCAGGCGGAGGCCGATGATGATTCTGATGGTTTCGTCGTCCATTCGCAAGCCACAAGAGGAGATGGGCAGCGCGTGAAGCCAATCGCTGGCGTGGCATGCCGAGACGGCTTTGAGTCGGGCTTGATGATAAGGCCCTGGGTGGGCTTGGGACAGGGGCGTCACTGTCCTTTCGGATGAGCGGACGGTCCCAGGTGGTCTGCTTGTCGGTTGACCGGACGTTGGGCCTGGAAGCTGGCTCGCGAAGCACCACTGGTCCATGATTTGTGATTCATGAGAATCGATGTTAGGGCATGCCTCACAAGCATGGAGGACTGGAGGGGTCGGGTGCCTGCAGCTGAAGCCAGAAAGGCAGAAGGTGCAAGCATGGACACCCGACGGATCCCCAGACCCCGTCCCTGATTGGGAGCGTCGCCTGAAGCCACTGACTGTCAGAAAATTGTATATTTAGGATGTTACTAAGGCCTTCACGCATGATGGCGTCGAAGCGTTCTAGCAGCGGCTGACCAGCACAAGGGGTGCAGCGCAATAAGTACAGGAGCTTAGAATGGCTCAAAGAGCTCCTGAGAAGAAAAATGGCGTCCTGCCTTGGAATTAATGGCAGACGGCTCAGTGCCATCTGCAACTATATATATATATATATATATATATATATATATATATATATATATATATATATATATATATATATACATACATATATATATATAACACTGAACTTAACGAACTTTTGACTATGACTGGTGGATACTAGAAGTCAGCAATTTTTCCAGGAGGGTGCAAAGGAAGGTCTTGCGACGAAAGAAATGAAAAAAATTTCCAGAGGGGTGCAAAACAAGGTTTTGTGACGAAAGAAACAAGTAATTTTACTTCTATCATAAGTCCACAATTTTTCCAGGGGTGCAATTGCACCCCTTGCACCCACCCCTCCGGACGCCCATGCCACTGGTTCAATCACCCATATATTCTGTTCTCTTGTCATCAAGTCTTCTTCCTAAGCCGCTTTGTGCTCTTCCATTCTTCCCCTCCATTATTGTATTATTCTAAAATCTAAACTTTTTGAAAGTTTAAAGTAGCCTATTATTACGAAAACCTGAAAGGTCATTCAATCGTTACATTATAATACAACCTGTTGTGGTAACTATGACAAACCGTATTCGAATCTTGTCTAATATAAACAGTTAACTTTCAAAATATTTTAACGGTGAAGATCAAATTGAAAAGAAGAAAAGTTAGATCACAGTCGATTTGGATGTGAAAACCGTGAAGACATGGTATTGTTTGCTTTTCACTAGTATAGCAACGTCATTATCCGCAGCTAAAGCTACTCTCTTATATGCCTGTAAATTTCCTTTGAACAGATGTGACTTCAGTTTGTCTTTAGTAGTGTCATTTTGGAAAATCCTTGCTCGTGTAAGTATGTGCTGGCAATGAGAAATTACATGATTGCTGTTTTTTTAAGTTGAGGAAAAAAGAGGAATGTTTCTTTTGCAAGTTGTTCATAGAAGAATTTAAAGGCTCAATTTTGAAATGTAGCTTTGGAGACACTATTACATTGGAAATCAATTAGTTCCAATTGTAAATGAACAGGCGCCATTTCAGCATTTATTCCAAGGAAATTGCTAAATAACTTGAGGAGTGACTCGTTTTCTCTAAAGTCCTAAAATGTTTTTGCTGTTTTAAATGCATTATAAATAGATAAAATTTTCTGAGAATACTTCGAGGAATCAAAATTGATATTAGGCATTTCAAAATAATTCTTCGTTTTATTCAGGTATTCAAATAAACATGAGCAAAAATTGACAACTTAAATATTTTTGCGGGTAGACTAAAATTAGTCTGCGGGCCAAATTTGACCCGCCGGTCAAGATTTTGACACCCCTGTTTTAAAGGTACGCGTAGATTATTGGCCAACATACTTTTGTACATTTGCAAATCTGTTCGTTTGCAAGAAGCAAAACTGCCCAAAATTTAGTTAACTGGGAAATTGTTGACCAGAGATGTAGCAAGTACACAATGCTTCAAGTACAAGTACAAGTACAAGTAACTGGCCTCCGAGTTCAAGTACTTGCATTCCAAAAACTCCGAGTACAAGTACAAGTACAAGTACCTGGCCTCCGAGTACAAGTACAAGTACAAGTACTTGGCCTCCGAGTACGAGTACAAGTACAAGTACCTGGCCTCCGAGTACAAGTACAAGTACAAGTACCAGGCCTCCAAGCACTAGTACAAGCACAAGTACAAGTACTGAAGCCTCAAGAACAAGTACCGAACCTCGAGTACAAATACAAGTACCGAATCTCATAGCCAAATACAAACAGCAAGTAGGCCTACACTTCATTAACGGGTAACTGTTTGTCATGGTTATTGAATAAAATGGTGCTAGAACAAAATGTCCGAGGACAAAATGTCACGAAAAAAATGTCACGAACAAAATGTCATGGGGATAAAATGTCAGCGGAAAAAATGTCAGCGGACAAAATGCCATCCTAACTCTAACCCTAACCGTAAATCGTGACATTTTGTCCTCTGACATTTTGTCCGCTGACATTTTGTCCCCATGACATTTTCTACATGACATTTTGTCCGTGACATTTTGTCCTCGGACAGTTTGTCCGGCCACGAATAAAATTGACACTAATAGCATCTGAATAGCATCACAGTTGCACTAAAAATAGAGATGATAGTCTTGCATCGGTCATATTAGCCCTATGCGGTCTCGCGATCAAGCCAGCTTGGCTAAATACGCGTTTAATTGGTGCGCCAGAAGCGGGCACTCTAAGGTCTCTAATTAATGGCTGCATTATACAGCCTGTATATATACAGCCTGACATCATGACATTATTTCCTCTCTATTTGTTTATTCTAACTGTTCATTTCTTTTCCCCTAAGCTTGATATACGAAAACCGATTAATCATTGGACCTACCGCACTGCCGTTGATCAATACTCACATTTAAACAAAATTCCTATCTCCTTTTCCTTAACCCTCCGTTGTTCACATCTTCGTCTTCGCCGTTCGCATTTCCATCTCACCCGACGCACAGATATCATTATCATCCTTCTCGCTCTTTCAGGCGATATCCACCCAAATCCCGGACCATCCCAATCACACATGACACTATGCACCTCAACATCAGATCCTCACTAATCCTCAACACACATTCACTACACGAACTTGCTAACACAAAATTAGACCCTTCTTTCCAATACACATGCTTCACTCCTCAGCCATAGACATAGTTGCACTAACTGAAACCTGGGTATCTCCGTCTACAACTTCATGCCAGTTGATCGAGGCAACCCCACCTGGCTTTTTCCTCTTGAGCTTTCCCCGTTTGAAAAAATTTACCAACTGTTCTTCTAATCTAGGTGGAGGCACTGCTTTTTCTTATTCGTGATCATATACAAACTAGCAATTCCTCTTCAATGAATTTCTCTTCATTTGAATGCTCATTAGTCACCCTCAATCTTCCTCTCTCAAAACTAACTATTTTTAACATTTATCGTCCCCATTATCATCAAAATACTCAGCCTCATTTGTGACATTCCTTGATGAATTTACCTCTTTTTGGGCTCTGCAGCTACAACTCCACACGAATTCTTAATTACTGGCGACTTTAATTTACACGTGGACAAGAGTGATGATCCTAACTCTACCCAATTCATGCAGCTGCTCACACAGACAAACCTCACGCAACACATATCTCTTCCAACTCACACTTTTGGACACACTTTAGATCTACTTATCACGTCATCTTCTTCATCATTATCTCCAATCTCAGCAATTAGTCAAGTCTCTCCATCTGATCATTTTCCCATCTTCACCATTTTAAGTATCTGCTCACCAACTCCTCCACCTCGTGGCACCTACTCATTCCGCCGTCTCAACAAAATTGACATTGCCTTGTTCTGTGATAACATTAAGTCATCTGACCTAATTACTAACACCCTACTACCCTGTCATCACTGATCGATAAATACAATTCTGTGCTTTCTGGTCTTCTCAATAAACATGCTCCTATCATCACTAGACCTTTTTCGTCTCATAACAGCAAACCCTGGTATAACTCTTTCATTCATGCTTTCAAGTCATTTCGCAGACGTCTTGAGCGAACCTACCATAAAACACATTCTCCATCTGACCTTTTAAATCTTCGTTCCACCACCAACCGCTATCATAATCTCCTTACATCTGCCAAAAAGAAGTACTATTCTAACATCATTTCAACAAATAGCTCAAATCCACGTAAGCTCTGGAAAACTGTAAATGATCTTTTCCATCGCAAAGACTCAAAACCTCTCCCTCAATCCATTTCCTGTCAGAACTTGCTGAATCTTTTGCTAAGTTCTTCTCTGTAAAAATCTCCAAGATTCGCAGTGTCCTCAAGTCTTTCACTATTACTCAAACCACCTCTCCTCATTATCCTCCTCCCCACAACCTCCATGCAATTTATCCAGCTTCACTCCTACAACTGAAGAAGAGGTATCCAAACTTCTACTATCCTTGCCAAACAAACAATGTGATCTAGATCCCATACCTACCTCTTTACTCAAACAGTGTGCCACCGTGCTTACGCCTATTATAACTAGAATCATCAACCTCTCTCTTATCTCAGGCACTTTCCCATCCGCATTCAAAAACTCTTTTGTCACTCCTCTCCTAAAAAAAAAGCCTGGTCTTGACAGAGAAGATCTCAATAACTATCGCCCCATCTCAAATCTTTCTCTTCTATCAAAACTTACTGAAAAAATTGTGCTTTCCAGACTGAATGAACACCTTTCAAGTAACTCACTATATAATGCTCATCAATCTGCCTACACTAAACATCACTCAACTGAAACTGTCCTCGCCTACATTTATGACAGACTCTTAACTGCAATTGGTCTTCGCCAAGTTACTGGCCTTTGTCTCCTTGATCTCTCTGCAGCATTTGATACCATAGATCACAAAATTCTGCTCGAGCGACTCTCTCTCTGGTTTGGCATATCTGAAAAAGCTCACAACTGGTTTGCATCTTATCTCAAATCTCGGTCTTTTCAAGTGTCCTGTCTTGGCCAAATTTCTCTTTCTCATATTATAGATTATGGAGTGCCTCAAGGATCTGTTCTCAGGCCTGTACTGTTCAGCCTTTACACCACACCACTTTCATCTCTAATTAATTCCCCTCAAATTAAACCACCAACTCTATGCCGATGACACTCAGCTATTCCTTTCCTTCTCACCTCTTTCATTCAATGCTTCTATTATTGAGCTTGAATCTGCATTCTCGTCAATCTCTGCATGGATGTCATCTAATCTCCTCGCTCTCAACCCATCTAAGACAGAGTTTCTTTTAATCGGACTACCCCAACAACTCAAAAAAATTGACAATCCTAAACTAGTTTTGGCTCCTGACACCACAATAATCCCTGTTCCAACTGCTAGAAATCTCGGATTCAAATTTGACTCTTTTCTAAACTTCGAATCACAAATCTCCCAACTTTCAAAAAGCCTGCTTTATTCATATTCGTGACCTTCGTCGCCTACGTCCTTGTCTTGATATTAAGACTGCATCCACAATCGCCACCTCTATAGTCCACTCCAAATTAGATTACTGTAACTCCCTCTACTATAACCTTCCCAAAGCCTCCATCAACAAATTGCAATCAATACAAAATGCTTTAGCTCGTGCTGTTACTATGTCACCTAAATTCTCTCATATTTCACCCATACTAAAATCATTACATTGGCTTAAAATAACAGAACGTATCCAATATAAGATAATAACACTTACACATAGCTCACTTCAGTCATCAAAACCTGTCTACCTTAGATCACTATTAACCCTCAGCCTCCTCGACCCACACGTTCGTCATCTCATCTCACTCTGTCACGCCCGCTAAATCAGTCATCCCTGAAAATTTGCAACCGTGCCTTCTCATATGCTGCACCTGAACTCTGGAACTCGATCCCAGCTTCCTTCGCACACTTGGACACTTTAAAACAATAAAATCTGATTCCTCATTTCCTATAATTCCGCACTATCTCCTCAAGTCTTCAGGTCTAAGCTTAAATCCTTCCTGTTTCTGAAATCATTTCCGCCATAGCTGTAACAACCTAGCCTCACTGCCCTTCGGATATTGACCATTGCCTGGCTGATCCCACACCTTTCCTATAGCTATTTTAAGAGAGGCTGAGCGCCTAAGAATAAGCAGCTACTGTTGTGCTGCTTTCCAAGGCGCTATAGAAATCCACGAGATTTTACTTTACTTACTTACTGTTGAACTCCTTTCTATTAACTTCACTGTTCAAAAATACGATGGTATCAGTGGCTTCATCATAAATAGCGTTGAGTTCCAGGTATTTGGCCATCTGTGAGGATGTGCTTGTCATTAGCCTAAAGGAACAGCATTACTGGTACCATTGAAGTACATGTAGCCAGAGATGTAGCAAGTACACAATGCTTCAAGTACAAGTACAAGTACCTGGCCTCCGAGTACAAGTACTTGCATTCCAAAAACTCCGAGTACAAGTACAAGTACAAGTACCTGTCCTCCGAGTACAAGTACAAGTACAAGTACTAAAAATTTGTACTCGAGTACAATTCGAGTACAAGTACAAGTACCAAGTACTACATCTCTGTTGTTGACCAAGAGAAATTTGATATTCTCACTGACACTCAAGAATAATTAGATGAAACATTGCTCATGACCTATTGACTTCTCTGCCATTGGCATTACGATAGTGGCGTTATGAAAGATTATATATTGATTGAATGTTTGACGATAATGATATAATGATACATCAACTTAGAAGGTCAAATTGATGTTTGCTATCTAAAACACTGTAAAATGGAGCTACTGACTGACAAATTTCTAGTTGAGATTAGTAGTAAAATAGGCCAAATTGAAACTTGTGCTTTAATTCCTATGCTGTTACAATTATTGCAGCTGAAAGGCGATTATATATCCGACAAATGACAATCAGGCCTATTGCTGAATTCACTGCGAATCCAAATTCGCAATGGTTTACGTCACTCAATGACAAGATTTACGTCATTCGACCTGGAAGTCTGAATGTTTACGAAAATAAGATTCCTTACGAGTATCTGGAAAATATTGCATTTAAATCATCGACGATATCTGGTACGATTTCGATCGTATCATGCAACATAAACAAATGTCTATACATATCTGATCCAGCCAACGCTTGTATCGTGAAAATGGAACCAGAATTTGACAATAGAATATCAGAATGGTTCAACGAACGAGGAGATTACAAAATATCAATAACCAGGAAGGGCGACGTTCTTCTTTTTGATACCCGCCCTAGTTTGCGAATTAGTTCCCATGAAGGAACAGTTAAGCGAACAATCCCAGTCAACCGTCGTTTCAGTCAAACGCAACGCATTCACGAAATAATGCCAGATTTAGTGGCGTTGAGTTATCAGAAACAAGTATCTCATCTCACCTTCGTTAGTTCCGTTGCGATAATGCGCTTGGATGAAAATGGAACAATACATGGCGATTTCGAATGGCAGCGAGAGACTATGTGCTTAGCCTCTTTCCGTTATGGCGAATTGCTCATTGGACTTCGAGGGAGTTACCCTGCTGAATCATTAGTTAACAGTTTCACGAATATCGATTACAACCGTGGTGATTTACTCTTGCGAAATGGAAAGTCGTCGCTTCAGCACTGGCTCATTGAATACAAAGAAACGCGAGATATTTTACCGACAAATGAGCATAATATATATTGGCCTATTATATCTAATAAAGACACATGTTGCATTCATTTCGCCTCAGATTTGAGGCAGCTATTTATTAGTAGCAATGCCGGACTGGAAATTTTTCAGCTGAAATACATGGATGAAGAAGACGATTGATAACTTTATTTAGCCATACTAGTTTAATAATTATAATTTCTTCAATGGACTGTATGAGACATATTACAATTTTATTATAAATGTAGGCTATAGGCCTATATGATTTAAGGATGTCTAAGCTTCTGAACATGCAACTTGAGTCTTTTCATTTGTGCACAACAATGTGGTCATGTTAAAATTATTCGAAATCACACACACATAAATACACTCACAGCCCCCCGAACGCATAAATACAGTCGCACACCCTACACACGCAGATGCGCAGATGTACGTATGTACGTATATATATATATATATATATATATATATATATATATTATATATATATATATATATATATATATTAAAATTTTAGAGTTCACATCCTGTACAAACGGAAATCGATGATCCATATTAAAATAAATAAGCTATCGAAAACAGATATTCCATATGAATCACTCATTTCTAGCAACTTTGTTAAGAATGCGAGTCAATTTTGCCAAATGTATGCATTGCATTGCCATTTTCCGACCCAGTCTGACATTACCAGTATTAGCAAGTTACACCATTGCGCCATTACACCATGGTGTAATATAGCAGGGAAATATATATAATATGGGGAAATTAGCAGGGGTGGGAAGTTGGCAGGGGCAAGAAGTTAGCAGAGTGATAACAACACTGGACGATGGAGCAGAAGGTCGCGGGTTCAACTCTGGCAGAAGCCCTAAGGTCGATTCAGCCTTCTTTCTCCAGAAGGCGATGGCAAATGAGTAGCGGATTAATCCGCGGAGTAAACAGTCGCGTTTCATGAGAACACTGGTCCCGTATCATGTAACTTGCACCAGTCGCCTGGCTGAGGGCCTTGGTAACGGAGATCAGCGCCGCCTTATGAGCCCTGAAGTTAGCCATGAGTGATCGGGAAGGATTTTACTTTTACTTTTGCACCATTCTAACTTATATGCTATGAGCCAAGCAGCATATCATCTTCTAAATTGAACAAAACTGACCAAATAAGAACAAAATCATATGTATGCTACAGTGCTGCAGTTTAACTATTAGTGCAGTAAATGTGATTTGCTTTCTATAGTTGGCAACTCTGATCTTGATTTCTTCATTTGAATTATAACTCCAAGGCGTGAATCATGTCCGTAAACTTTATGGAAGGCTACAGAAACATCCTTGATATGTCTTTCCACATCTTGTGCATGACATGGATAATATGGCATACCTATTTTTGCATGATTTTCATGCACGAGTGGAGGGATGTCAAATTTCACCCGTTCCCAATCAATGTTGATGTAGGAGTCTGAAGTGAAGTTGATTGTAATATTGTTCTTGTCAAAACAACGAATTCTACCCCTGTGTTGATGATTACTCCAAACTAGTGAAATTTTGCATAAGCAAATTTTCTTATATTTTCGTCCTCATCACCAACAGCAGCTAGATACTGATGTTTATTCTGTGGACCACTGCTAGCACAGCACTGATTGTCACTATCTTCCTCTTCTGCCTCCTCATTGCCCGTGTAACTGACATCACTGCAAAGGTCATTTGGACTGTTTTCTGAATTGTAATTCATTTCAAACTCTTCTAAAGCAGTACTACTTTCTCCCATTTCTCTTTTTGTGTTGCCTTCAACTCTTGTTAATTTTCATTTTCTGTCTTCCAGTTATTGCAGCCTACTTGATGTAACTGAATCGATTTTTCAATATCCAGTTTTCAGGTAGTTTTTTTATCAACCCAGAAATTCCATTCAATTGCAGAAATCTTAAATTGAAGAGAACATTTACAATCTTTTTTTGTCAATAATTCCAGCATCAACATATTTGCATGTACAAATATCAGAGTTCCAAAACTTTACAGGGCTTCTTGATATGTCTTAGACATTCTTTTTGATTCAAGATATTTCTGCAGATCATTCCATTTTTAAAATAGCCTTTTCACTTTTTTCACTATGCTGACAAATGCAATAGTAGGTATGCTGGCTTTATTATATATCTCAATTAATCACTTCAGATGCAAAAGATTTTGCAACATCATTAACAGTCTTATGTCTCTCTTTTTGCTGTTAAAAATAACACGCTCTTAGAATATCTTCACACGTTGGCAGCACATTTTGGGGAATTTTGGCTAATTCTTTGGAAACCCAAATACTGAATGTCAACTTTTACTTCGTGTTCTAGAGCAGTGGTTCTCAATCCTCTTTGCCTCATGGGCCTCTTTTGAAGTTCAAAATTTATCGCGGACCGCCTGCTAAATTGAGCAGTCATCTGCTCCAAAAGGCGGTGATGACCTTTTGTTATTTTTTGCTTGTCATGCTTTTTCACGTAGAAAATGCACAGAATACACACGAAATGTGACAATAACCTTTTTGTGCTGATGACCTTGTTTTGATCGTCTCACTTTTCAGATTTTTCACATGGAAAATTAATATGTCTTTTTATTTACGTTTTTTCAGACCGCCGCGGACCACTAGACCCCGTCTTGCGGACCACTTGTGGGGACCAAGGGTTGAGAACCACTGTTCTAAAGCTTGCCATAATTTAACTACAATTCACCTCTAAAACCACTTAATGATCATCATTAGAAATCATAAATACAATGGTTGCTATGGGCATGAGAGGAAAGCAGAACCCACTAGCGTGCCAAGAAGTGGATCACTTTAATAAGGATATTGTAGAAAAGCCTGTATTATTTTAATAGTAAACACCTATGTTTACCAAATGTAATCACAAACTATCAAAAGATTCAACAGAACAGTTTATAATATCCCAGCAACTATGTTAATGCAATTATTGTTAAGAAGCCATTGCTTTGCAATGAAATATGCAATATACATATTATTCATAAAGCAGTTTTTTCAAAGTTGGGACCCCTAGACATAAAAATAATATATTGAAATAGGGGGTTTTCTTGATCAGTAGATCAAAGAGCATCCTTTTAGTATTGAATGGCTATAGCAACGACTTTTTGTCACACCCTAATATATATATATATATATATATATATATATATATATATATCCTAGGCCTCTTAAAGCAAGGAATGGCGGCAGCCAATCTGGGGTCCGCGAACTTGGGTCCATTGAGTTTTTACCGCCATAGCATAACTTAAATTAAATGCTGCAACTGGAGTTTGCACAGTGATACGGCTATGAAATTTGGTAATCACACTTATCGGCTATGGCTTTTAGTTGTATCCCCGCTTTAAAAATTTCGTAGGCGAAGGCAGAGAATTTTTAATGGTGTCAAAAATTAAATGCAATACATTTTTATACGTAGCTAGGATATAGATGAATGAAATGCATTACATTTGCCACTAACATCGTTGAAAATAAGAATAAATTTGTCGGCAGAAACGCTGTCCATTTGCACTCCTAAACAATTTCCATCATTATATTATACTGTAATGCTCATTTTCTGTTTCACCACGTAAATTTATCCATTAGGACTGTAATAAGATACTAAATAAGCCTCAAATTATATAATATTGAATCGCATTGCATAATACCACCATACACACATCATCCAGAGTGTATTGCACCATTTTCTGAACCAATTTAGCACTACTGCCGGGTTGCTGCTGAAGCAAGCTTACTTCACTAGCGTACAATATAAAAGCCAGTTAGAAATGGTTTAAAATATTTTAGACTTCGTGGATTATCCAAAACGCCATCAGCAGTTGGAGCCTTTCTTCAGAAAGAAAGGTAATCAGGTATGCTACGATATTGAGCGCCCTCACGAATGTCTCAGAAATGACCCACAAGAATGGAGACTATTTTAGGCACTTACAAACTGAGTCTTAAGACAATGGAGATCGTCTTCCATCTACAATGTATCTAGTAGCGCCATGTTATCCACATGAAAGAGATGTGCGATAACATAAAGCAGCTACTGAATTACATAAAGTACAGCTGGCACCTCTGTGGTGATATGGAAGTAGTAACCTCTTAATTTGACTGCCACAGGGATATACGAAATACGTGTGCTTCTTATGTCATTGAGATGGTTGAGCACCGGTAAGTAAAGTAAAGTAAAATCTTGTGGATTTCTAGAGCGCCTTGGAAAACAGCACAACAGTAGCTGCTTATTCTTAGGCGCTCAGCCTCTCTTAAAATAGCTATAGGAAAGGTATGGGATCAGCCAGGCAATAGTCAATAATCCGAAGGGCAGTGAGGCTATGTTGTTACAGCTATGGCGGAAAAGATTTATTATTGCACTACTTGTGCAAGAAATGGATCGCAAACGGTTGGAGAGAAGAATATCCAGCACCCAGCTCTGATCGAGGCTGACAAAATCCTGCTACCATCCTTTCACATCAAACAAGGTTTGGTGAAGAATTTCATGAAGGCCATGGGCCGCATAGTGGTAAAAACATAAATATTAAAATAAAAAAACACGAAAACATGTTTTTTAATATAAAAACATAAAAAAAACATTTCTGGCCATTACTCATGCTCGCACTAAGCACAAGATCCTTGGCCTACAAACTTGGTGGTGGACATGACTACTGCGGTCCAGCGGACGTTTGCTTGGCCCACCATATTGTACCAACAGACTGCATGCAATTAGTGGACCCAGACACAGTTGGTACACCATTGCAGCGTTATTTAATGTCTGTTCCTAATCCATTTAAACTGACTGACGTTGCTTAAAGCGGCTTCCATTCAGAGTGAATTATTACTAAAATTTAACAATGCTCAGGACTTGGAAATTTATATGCAGGAAATAAAAATAAAAAACATAAGGAAATTTTAAAAACCATTAAAAACATGTTTTTAAAGAAAAACTAAAAAATATAAAAAAACGTTATTTATATCTATGACGGGCCAGACTTCGCCAGCTTTCTGCTGCCTGCGTGAAAAATACCCTCGACTAATCGAGGCAAAGATTAAAGAGGGACTTTTGTCGGTCCTCGGAGTCGAGAGCTATTCAAAGATGACCAGTTCAACAACTTTCTGCAGGATGATGCGAAACAAGCTTGCGATGTTTTACACGATGTGTCTATAAACTTTATCGGGACTGTTAGGAGAGCAAACTACAAGGAACTTGTAGAAGATCTACTGATGTATCAGAAACTTGGCTGCAATATGTCTCTAAAGATTAACTTCCTTCATCAACTGTGGTATGGTTAGTGATGAACATGGCAACCGTAGGCCTATTCATCAAGATATCGCAACAATGGAACAACGATACTATAGAAAATTGTCCACTGCCATGTTGGTTGGACTACTGTTAGACACCTCCCCCCCAGATGCTCCCTAACAGCTGCACCAAAGTCAAAGAAATGTACTACATAGTCTGTGATACTCTATGACTTAGTTTCTACGTGTCTCGATGAGACGCCATACTTCTGACAATTGTTAACGTTTATCTTCCACCGGGACTGGCGGTGGACAAAGACACTTTTATCCAATTCTTTTGCAATCGTCGGGCGATTGTGGTCAGAGACCTCAACGCTCGCGGCACGCTCTTTGGTGCCAGTGAAACAGACAGAAGAAGTCGGCTTCTGGAAGAGGCTATGGAGGCGCAGTCGTTTGTACAATGAATACCGGAGTCGGGACGTGCCTTTAACTCGATCTGGCAATGGTCTCGCGGCAGTTGGCTAGAAAATGTGACTGGGTGGTAATGGATGACCCAATGGACAGTGACCATTTCCCGATCGTTGTTACCGTTGGCGAAATTTTTTGGTGAAGGAAGCGCATCAACGCAGACGGCTCTTTATAAACGGGCTGACTGGAGCGCTTTCAAACCCAAGTGCCAAACCAGAATCGGGGGCGAGGTTGCGACAAGTCACAGAGAGTTCGTGGGCGCCCTTTTTTCGGTGACGGAGAAGTGCATTCCAAAATAAAAGCCAAGTAGACGGCCTCGTGACAGCTGTATCGGGCAGTTAAAGCCCCTCGTATGAGCTAGTGTGACGTCTCTTCTTAGCGGTGGCTGCAAGGCTCAGGTCCGCCGCCATGTCGACAGCCGGACCTAATAATGAAAACAACAAAAGCTAGAAATATGGAAATAGCACAGATAGATAGTTACCTGTTCACACCAGGTAAAACAAAGATCACGTGTTCTGAAAAGAACACGTAGGTCTAATTAAACAAAGCCAAGCAAACACAGCGCTCAGCGCAGACACGTTGAATCACGTCGACTATCAGTTAATCCTTCCTACGCACTCAGTTCTGCTTTGTTATTAATGCTGCTCTGATGCCTAGAAACCAATAATAATTTATAATATAATTTGTTTTGGATACAGTTCAAGTGACGCCTCACAGCAACGACAGGGGTCGACGTTGATATCTCGCTCTTGATATCATTTGATATTGATATCTATCTATTAAGGGTCTGAAGCCGAGACTGAGCTTTTCCTTGAGGTTCGTCGAAAGGCGAAGGTCGAGAGGAACTCGGGGAGCCCATCGGCCCTATAATTATAAAGTCTGAAGTTTGAGGAAGTAATGACGCAGACTAGAAGCATTCAAATGTTGAACCGTCGGATCTTGTTTTAAAATTTAAACTATCTCTACTGTGCTAATATTAATTTTAGCGCCTACCGAAACATTGCCATGTGATATTAGCCATATTAACTTTTAAGCGGGACAATAGTATCTGAAAACACCACTGATCGATGGCCAACTTGAATTAATTATCATAATATCAGCTGGTTGCATTGAGAGCAAATTCAGAAGCAAACGTTGGTTTCGTCTCGATAGCTACGCGCTAATCCGGAAAGCAACGTGATCGAAACCAATGGAAAATCCCTTGCAGCATGCACTTTGTTTGTTTTTTCAGTATGCCATTTATACACTAGGGTTGCCAGATGTCCGGTTCTTAACCGTACTGCCACCTACCACGAGCCCCGCACCTACACTGGTGTCCGTTGCTTTCCGAACGATATCTGTAGCGAGCCTGCAATGTCAGTTGACAGCCATTCCTGTGCTAGACACCTGTGTTACGATAGGTCCTCTGCTTTCATTTTCATTTTCTTGATTGAAACCATTGGTAAATGTCGTCGTTTCCAGAAACTGTTTTCTGTTTCCCGGTTACGTTTCGTACAGTAGACGGTAGTCTCTCCCAGTCTCAGCATTTCATAGATATTTGAGAAAAACACAGAAATGAGTACGATTTCGTTGAATTTTAGGCTGGACGGAAAGTTTACGTCAATTTTAGTGAAATTGGTAAGTAGACTATTGTCATTAATTATCTAATGATAATAATACGTGATAATAATAATAATAATAATAATAATAATAATAATAATAATAATAATAATAATAAATGCACTTCATAGCAGAGTTCTAATATGCCTACACAAAGGTATGAGTTGATGGTGAACTCCAAATTATTCCGAAACGATTAGGCCAATTTCGAGACCAGACAGAGTCGGGAGCAACAGTACATTTTCTTCAAGTCTTGATTGAAAAGCTATAGGCCTATATATATATATATATATATATATATATATATATAATATTTATTTATATTATTTATATATTATATATACTTAAGTCCCTCAGGAATGAAGTACCTAGAGCATAAAAATTATATATATATATATCCTCTGTGCTTGTGTAGGCCTATATATAATTATATATGTAGGCCTATACACCGTGTCCACTAAAAAGTAAGCCAATGCATTTATCAGCACAGCCGTACTTATGCTGAACCGATTTTATTTTTTTGTAGTTGCTATTAGAGATGTAGGTCTTGGTACTTGTACTCGAGTACAGTTCGAGTACAATTTTTCAGTACTTGTACTTGGATGTGTAGGCCACACAAGCATACTTGTACTTTAGACTCCAGTCTCCAGTACTTGTACTTGACATTGTACTGATGTGTACTTGAATTGACATTATGACTAAACCTCGTTGCTATTTGTGTCAATTTTATTGAATAACTGCGATAAACAGAAATCTGCCCGTTAATAAAGAGTACTTGCCGTTTGTACTTGACTAATGAGGATCGGTACTTGTACTTGAACTGTAGGCTACGCTACTTGTATTTGTCCTTGTACTAGAAGATTTTGGAATTCATGCAATTGTACTCGTACTTTAGAGCCAGGTAGGCCTACTTGTACTGTACTTGTATTTGAAGTATTGTGTAGTAGGGATGTGCGGGTATACCCGTACCCGCGTGTACACCCTACCCGTACCCGTACCCGCGGGTACGGGTAGGTAGGGTACACATTTACGGGTACGGGTCGGGTACGGGTACAGCGCTACGGGTACGGGTATAGCGGCTACGGGTACAGGGGTATACCGTTTTACCCGAAAAGTTATATTTTCATTTCTCACTACTATAGCAAATTAGCAATGCAGTAATAGAAAAATAATATTGAGTAAAGTGTATTAGTATAACTTGTACATCGCGTTCAGTTTGTCAGACAGCATGCATTTTACTTACTGAAAACATAAAGGAAATACAGATGACGTAATCTGACATCATCAGTAATAAATCTATAATGGCGTCCTCTGACTCCTCCAAGGACTCTTTGACCGAGAAAGTTCTTCTGGTAAAGTTTTGTGGTTTAACTTGAGCTCTAATGCCTGCTCATAGATAAATGATATCTACTAAATATTTTAAACAAGCCCATTCATGTCGGCTTAGGCTAGCTGACTGATTATCCTGATTCCTAAGTACTAGATCTGTCCTAATCTAAACATGCGTGCTATTTACAATGAATAGTTATCCCAATTTCGTAGCCCCTATTTCACTGTTGCCTCTCTATAGTCTCTAGGAACGGATACGGGGTTCACGGGTCCATGTACAGGTCCTTGTAGTACTTGTGCCCCGTAAACGCACCCCGGGTACGGGTCCAAAATTCCAAACCAAAAACTCCAAATTCCAGCCAAAGTCGGTTACGGGTACGGGTACGGGTACACAGCTTACGGGTACGGGTCGGGTAGGGTATAGCGCTTGCGGGTACGGGTAGGGTAGGGTAAAAAAGTTTTTCCACGGGTACGGGTAGGGTATGCATTTTGCTGTACCCGCACATCTCTATTGTGTAGGCTATTTGCTACATCACTGGTGCTAAGTGGACCGGCCAGAAATAGCCGCCTATCCATTTGGTTCATGCATTCCCATGGTTTAATGAGATGATCGATTCCATGAATGCGTAAATGAAGGAACTGAAGGAGAAGAGGAGACCGGTTCCTGGAAGGCCGTGAATTCGAAGGATGTCTATTTTTTTAATTAATTTGCTTTATTAAATTCTTGTGAAGTTGATTTTCGCTTATGACGAATTTTAATCGTACCATTGTGCAAAGAATAGTTTACAGAAGAGATCGTCATATTTAAACATACGGGAACATTTTCTACTTTAATGATTTGATCGACTGAATAGTCATTGATGAAATTCTGTGTATTAGCTAGTGTCCTTGAACAGTGAACACTCATTGCAACTATCGCCAATAATTTGATTTGCCATATAGATTTGCAAATAGTTGGGGCATGGTAGTATTTAAGGTAGTTTGAGCCTTAGACATTGATTATTAGTTATCTGTTAATATTACCAGTATTTAAATTAAAATTGTATTTTTCATTGTTAATTTATGTTGCATTATATGTGAGACACTGTTCTTGAATCCGCGGGTTAGATATTTTAAGATATGCCCTAGCGATTGCCAAGTTTAACTTAGATTAGCAGGACAGGTCATCACACTGTATATATTTATATGTACATCTGTGCATGTATATGATATTTTATATATAATATTATATATAGGCCTAAATAAGATTTCACAGTCCCCAGTATGATTTTAGATAAAACTATGCGCAAATACAAGTGAAGTTTTAATATCTCAAAAAGCCACTCAAATTGCATAATTGTGAATGCTTCACAGTCGTGCCTAACTGTTGGTATATATATCCTTTATTTAACTATTTGAAATGTATAGGTTAAGCATGATTGATTGACATGCAATTATTTGTTTTTTTAGAAAAAAGTTTACTAATTTTACCTTTTGCAGACGACAACTGTGAATGAACTCTATAGCATCGTCAGGAATAGAGTTCCCAACGCTGCTCAGCTGAACTTCTATCTAGTAGTCTACTGTGATGGTAAACAAATGCAACTATATACTTAATATGTGCGGAAACTATTATATATGCATATATGTGTATATATATACATATATATATAGCCTATATTATGTGTACAGATAAAAAAGGACCAAACCGATTTAAACCGTAACTTTAAGAAAACTTGGCCGAATTCTGCAAAAAAATTGCAATTTGAAACAGGAATAACTTGGACTCAGATAGACACAAACATTATCTGAAAATTTCAAAATAAATATTAAACATGTTCACCGAAAAAACTGACATCTGATTTCAGACGTTAATTGCGCCAGGATAGAAAATGGTAAACGCAACTGACAGGAATACTTCCGTGTAAGCTGATGTGCTGCTGTACAGTAACAGTATTAAGGCAAGCAGTACTGTATATCTAATGTGCACATTTTGCGGTTTTCTAAACTTTTTAGAAGATTCAACAACCCTCGATGAGAACTCTTCGGCCACCGTCGAAGAAGCAGGCTTATTCCATTTAGCCACTGTGGATTTCTGCATCATGGCCCTGGGCGGCAGCTGCAGAGATCTTGAACCACTGCCTGGATACATAGAAGTAACTACCAGTCCATGTGACATCACATACGACGACGATACCGAGATCAAGAGAGCCAGGATGCCTTGTGGATGCGTAATAGGTAAACAGCTGGATTTCTCGCGTATAATAGCATAGATCCTTATGGGTAACCCATAAGGAGTGGCGGTTCCACGTAGGGGATGAGTGGGGATGCATCCCCCACCGGACTTTTGTTTTTGCTTGTTAAACCTATTTTTGGGTAAAAGTCTAGTAAAACTACGAGGAAGACACTGCGGATGACCTTTTTTCTTGTCGACCTAATTCTCTGTAAAATTGTAAACGTATAGTAAAATTTGAGGGAAAATTCCTTTTTGTCAGACTTTTTCTACAAAGTTTATTGAATTTTTTCTTTCTCTTTTTATCCCCCGACCGACTTCTCCACTTCCTATGAATCCATTCTATTCCCCCACCAAGAAAGCCTGGAACCGCCACTACCCATAAGCTCAGGCGGCTAAAGGGCCAGTCAATTGGAAAGCACCCAGTCATTCAATGCTTTGAAGCATTCCTTATTGTTTGTTTTATGCACATTTAACCAATATCGTCAAATCTTGTCGAGAGAAAGAATGTTCTGGATAATCTGTTTTGTTCTGTTCTTTAACCGCCCTCGATGCGAGGTTGGGCTACACTATGAATCACGTCTTTCCATATCTATCGCTCTTCTGCTCTCAGAATCAGACTTTCAAATGAGAGTCCAGTCCATGTTGTTGTGTTATCTAGTAGCCAAGCTGTTCTTGGTTTCCACGTGATCTTCCGCCGGATAGTGTTCCTTGGATAATTTCTCTTTCTAGACAAGAGCCTTGTTTTCTCATGGCGTGCCCAAAATAGCATAATTTGCCTTTTCTAATGTTGTTTAGCAGACTTCTTGTCACACCTGCTTGTTCTAGTAGCCTACCCGCAAGTTAAGTTATTTTTGCCGTCCATGAAACTTGCAATTTGTCGTAATTCTTTCATTTCAAGGGTTTCAAATATTCGCTGATCTTCTTTATTCAGTGTCCAGCTTTCCGAGCAGTATGTTACAACTGGCCAAACTAGTGATTTACATACCTGATCTTGGTGTTGCTTTGTAGATTATGACTCTTACATAGTTTCAGTAGCGCTGTGTTAACTCCTCTTCCTCTATTCAGTCTTCAGCGAATCCCCATTGAGCACTTGGCATTTGCATGGATGAGTGAGCCCAGATATTGGAATGATAAGGCACAGTGGCGTAGCCAAGGGGGTTTGGGGGTTAAAACTCCCTTGGCTCCCGACGAAATTTTTTTACATGTTTTCCATGCATTTTTCATTTTCGGACGCGATTTTGGAGGTCATCCCCCCTTAGCTGGCTGCCGATTGTAAAAAATTATAAGTGCTATAGAAAATAGAAAGAATATGAAAGTGACGACATTTTTTTGCTTGTCAGCTCCTAAAAAAGGAAAATAACAATTTTTTCCAAAGTTTGATCACGATCGAAACCAACCCTCTTCTCGAAATCCTGGCTACGTCACTCATGTAGCATTTTTAGTGGTTGATGTTGTTCAGTCGGTCTCAGGGGCGTCATTTGGGGCAGCGGGGGCGGCAGAGATGGACATGGGCCAATTTTGTATAACCCAACCCAACCCGACCCATCAAATCTCCAACCCAGCCCAACCCAACCCATGCCGGCAATTGCAAGTATTCACCCAACCCTATCAAGCTTCAAGTAAACAAATCCAGCAAATTTATTGATAAGCAACAGTTTGTCAATTGCTGCATAAAAATCATTTTAAAATTACCTCTCAATTCGCTAGAGGGCGCCGCTTGTGGCAGCCACAGAATTTGAATTCCGTCGTGATTAATGTTGTTTTTTCTTACTTCACGAAGTGTTCTCATTTTTTATGCGTAGCAAATTTTGGTCTTAGTAGTTATTAATCGCATGAGTCGTGGATGGCCTGGTTTTTTCTGCGATTTTAGTTGATTTAAGACTGTTGAACTGACTGGCGATACCGGCGTTTAGTTGTATACTGATCGTTACTTTGCTTGAATTTCCGTTATCTAAGATGGCGTCCTCTGTGATTAGCCATTATTATTGCGTCGTCTCCTCGTCAACAGTGAAATTCGTTTAGTCTCTTACTGGATCTTGACAGCTGGCTGCTTTGTTTTCTGCTGCTACTGAATTTACTGATATGGCCACGGTAGGTCAAATTGGGATCGTTCAGTACTACGACAGAGCGGATCTGTTATCGTTCTACTCAGGCCAACTGTCGCCGTCTACTGACGTGATGCTTCGACTTCAAACGCTTGGAATATATGCTGTTTATAAGCTTCGGCGATTCGGTCAGTACCTGCGTATTTGTCACTATCGTGGCCGTCGTGCAGGCTTACACCATAAGCGGTATATTCGTCACGTTGAGCGTAGTAATGGCAGTACCATCGTGACTGGAAACCGACCAGAGGCTCTTGCTATTGCGTGTGACTCTAGAACATCGATTCCTATCCGGGAACCTGCACTGGTATATCCGAAGATCGAGCGCCATACCAACCCTCCGACTCGTCAGATCAGAGCGGGGCTGCTGAACATACGGTCTGTGAAAAGTAAGCTGGAGAATATTCCTGACCTTCTTAATGAGTTCAAACTGAATGCTCTCATTCTCACAGAGACTTGGCATGAGAGTGCTGACAGTGTCGCCATCAAACGACTTCGTGGCTTTGGCCTCAACGTCATTGAGGCCGCACGGGTCTTACCGTCGGGAGTGGACTTAGACAATACCCACTTTGTCAATCACGGCGGATTAGCAGTCATTTCTAGACCTGGGACTATTGTTGCTAAGATTGAATCGAAGCTGAAGCTCAAGTCGTTCGAGCATCTCTGCTGCCGAGTTGGCAGTGGATGCACGTCGCTAATTATCGTTGCCATCTATCGTCCTGGGTCTCACGGCGTTCGTGACCTTTTCTTTGCCGAACTGTCAATGTTACTTGAATCTTTGTCTACCTATAATTGTGGAATTCTTATTGCTGGAGACTTTAATATTCATCTCGAGCGTCCTTCTGACATGGATAGCCAGAAGCTTGAGCAACTTATTTCCTCGTTTGAGCTGAAGCAATTCGTTCGGGACCCGACCCATGAACACGGCGGCCTTCTTGACGTGGTTATAGCGTCTGAAAAGTGTGCTCCACGCGACGTGGTTGCAGTTGAGGTCGGAATGTCTGACCATAAACTAATTCATTGGACATTACCTGTTGCAGCGCTGAACTTGCAGTACACTACAATTTTACGGAGGAGTTGGAAACATTTCAAGATTGAACGGTTCGTCGAGCGGCTCGAGCGGTCACCGCTCTGTACACCGGTCGACCCCAGTTCTGCAGCTACTGATCTGGCGCTTTGCTACCAGTCTGTCATCACGGAAATCTTAGATGACATTGCACCGATGACAAAGCTGACCGTGCGACCCCGGATCCACCGGCCCTTTTACGATGGTGACTGTCGACAGGCTCGACGGCGAGCGCGTCGTCTCGAGAGGGTTTATCGGAATAAGCAGGGGCGTAAACCTGGCGTCAACATTGGGGGGGATAGAATAATTTTTAAAAAGTTGACCCCCCCAGAAATATAAGTATCCCCCCCATTTTGGGGGGGGATATTACATATTATGGTGGGGACTTCAAATCGTCCATGAAATACGTCTTGACAAGCCAAAAAGAAGGTCATCCTGATATTTTTATATTTTTCCCTCTCCAAATACCCTGACAAGCAAAAAAAGGTCATCCGAAATGAGAGAATGTGGATTTGGCGTAATTCTGGCATCAATATCATAGGGTAGGATAGAATTTTTTACCATATAGGCCAAAACATTGGGGGGGATAATTGATACTCTGTCCCCCGCCAACTAATTATTCGGGGGGACCGTCCCCCGCCGTCCCCCCCGTGTTTTACGCCCATGGGAATAAGAAAGGTTCAGACGCCGAATCTTACGCTCTGTCGTCTTGGCGTGATGCCCTCAGAGCGAGCAGAGCCTTAGTAAGAACGAAAGGTCGTCAATACTGGCGCCAGGCGATCGACTCTGCGCATGCAGATTCTAAGCAGACGTGGAAAGTATTGGACAGTCTTCTTGGAAAGAACGACATATCACCTCGCGTGCCTTCCAATTTCACGGCTGCTGATTATCATGCCTTCATTGACAGTAAGGTTACGAACATTCGGGATAGAACAGCTGAAGCTGGACCAACGACTTACCACGTCTACTCCGGTCCCTCCTTTGTCGGGTTTTGCCGCCGACACTGGCAGAAGTCGTAGCGAGTGTCAGATCGTCACCCAACAAGCAGTGCTCATCTGACCCACTGCCTATGTGGCTTCTTAAGGATGTGATCCTCACGTTGGCTCCGTTTCTGACAGCCATAATGACTGCTTCCTTCGTTAATGGCGAGTTTCCGTTGCCGTGGAAGCATGCCGTTACCCGCCCGCACCTTAAGCGGGCAGGCCTTGATCCCACCGACCTAGCCAGTTTCAGTCCAATAGCCAACCTTCCATTCCTGTCGAAGCTGCTCGAGAGACTGGTTAACACGCAACTCGTCAGGCACCTGGCCTGTAACGGTCTCATGCCGCGTCATCAGTCTGCCTATCGAGCGGGCCATTCCACTGAGACAGCCCTGCTCAGGATTTTCAACGACATTGTTGACGCAATTACCAATGGGGATCAGGCGCTTCTGTGTATGCTTGACCTCTCCGCAGCGTTCGATACCGTCGACCACTCTATCCTCATTCGCCGCCTCGAGCTATCCTTCGGTATTAAAGACAAAGCGCTACTTTGGCTGTGCGACTACCTCTCCGAGAGGACACAGTCTGTCACCTGGGAGGGTCGCACGTCAGCTAAATGTCCTGTACGCTGCGGAGTACCACAAGGGTCGATTCTAGGTCCACTCCTGTTTATCTTATACGTCGCGGATGTGGGACGCATTGTAGACTCGCATGGGCTTGCCTGGCATGCTTATGCCGATGACGGGCAGGTGTACTCCTCCTGCTCATCCCTGGAAACAAATCATCTGCGAGCTCGCCTACAAGACTGCATCTGCGAAATAATGCAGTGGACAGCGACAAATCGCCTTGCATTAAACCCTGAAAAAACTGAACTGTTATGGATTAACACCCCTCGAAGGGTCCACCAGATCAGTCGAACGTCGTTTACGATTGGAAATGCTCTCGTCGCTCCGTCTACCGAAGTGCGCCTCCTCGGTGTTCTCCTTGATGACTCCCTATCGTTCGTTGGTCAATTGAACATCGTAATCCGTGCCTGTTATTTTCAGCTCCGAAAGATTAGGGAGATTCGTCGTTACATCTCAACATCAGCTGCGATACATCTAGTCCGTGCCCTGGTGTTATCCAGGCTGGATTATTGTAATAGCCTCCTCCTCGGTCTTCCCGACTATCAGCTGGGCCGACTGCAATCGGTCCTGAACGCCGCCGCCCGGATGATTTTCGGTGCCAGGTGGCATGACCACGTTACCCCGTTTTTGAGGGATAAGCTCCATTGACTCAAGATCCCGGAGCGTATCGTTTTTAAACGATGCTCGCTGACCTTCCGAGCCTTGCATGACCCTTTCTGCCCCGAATATCTTTCGGCGTTGATACGCAGGCCGGTGATGACAGACTGTCGCAAACAGCTTCGTTCTAGCAAACGATCTCACCTCTACGTTCCCCCTCCGTCTAAGACCGTGAAGCTTGGAGAAAGATCTGTGACTCGGGGCAATCCTCTCCTTTGGAACGCACTTCCAGCTTCTGTGACCACGACAACCAACTTCGAGTCGTTCTTATCGAACCTTAAAACTCATTTATTTCGTTTATCGTATGACTGTCTTTTGTAAAACGCTCTTGCCTTTGGCCTTGGCCATGCTATAGCGCTACATAAATTATCAAGTAGAATAGAATAGAAGAGTCGCTGTATATTTTCCGCCATTATAATTATCAGTGACGTACAAAGGAATTAAGGCTGACGTCGGAGTTATGATTTGTACTTATATTCTCTAAAATTCAGCTTAAAATGTTGAAAGACTAACGAATAAGAAACCCTAGAGTTATTATAGCATTTGCTTAGCAAGTTCCCACGCAGTAGCTCATAAATGTTATTGGAGGTAATCAAGAGGATTAAGATGGATTTACAGCGGATGGTTCAATGAAAGTTACTATAGTACCCTTCTTTCATCAATTTCGATTCTCGATTCCAATGCTGTGAATTATTTACACACGCCGGTCTCATGCAAATATCTGGTGGCTGGGGATTAACATCTACCTATACGTCCTATAGGCATATGACGCTGCACAATATCGAGAACGCAACGGCCACAACGGCGATGAGAGTCCTATGTATCAAAGGAGATATGACCTTAATGCTCTATTATATAGGAACAACTGTGTTTAGATCAATAGAACCAGGGGCTCAATACAGTCCTGAATATAACAACCCTCCAATCGCTTAACTAATAGCCGTCATAATCCAGTATTGCCAGCGACAGTTCGGCAGCAATTTGTTAGGTGAAAATGCGGAAAACGATAACCATTTTTTTATAACTAATATATGGTGTGTGCACTGTCACGCGCAAATCAACCTTTTTGCAACTCAACCCAACCCAACCCATCACAACTGCCCAAATTTATGACCCAACCCAATTCAATCCAACCCAACCCAATCCAACCCATGGGTTAACTCAATCCATGTCCTTCTCTGGGGGGCGGTGTCCCAAGGAAATGAAGAAATAATGTAGAATGTATTAAATAAAGAAATATACATGTGCCAAAAATAGCCAAAAATGTCAAAAATACACAAATTTGCCAAATATGGCCCAAAAATTGCTAAGAACTTGCCAAAATTGCCAAACATTCCCCAGAATTTGCCAAACATTGCCCAAAATTTGTACAAAAAATTACCTCGCCCCAAAAAAGTGTGAAATGATGTTACTGGTCGGCCTCTTAATTCTTCAAGATCTTGTGGCGCTGTTGTTATAAGCGCTATAGCATCTGGATATATGAGATTTGTAACCTTTCTTCCTCCGATTCTAGTCCACCTTCATACCCATCTAACATCTCCATCATTATTACTTCAAAAATGGATGGTCTAGCATGGAATTAAAATACTGAGATTGGTCAGTCTGCAATGTTTTTTCATCCAAAAAGTCCGGATTTAATACAATTTTTCGTTCGAAAGGTGGCCGATGTAAGTTTTCAGGAAAGCTAAATGTGATCATGACTGTGAGTTAGTGGTGGCTCGAGCTATAGAGTTCTGAATTCTTTGATGATCTAACAAAGATTACAATAATAAGTGGCGTCAATCCCGTGAGGGTCCTTGGGTGCGGACCCTGACGAAAATGTGGTTGTGAGAGTCCATAAAGCATTGGGCCCTCACTAAAATCTGAATTGTATATTGTACCCTTGTATGATTATTTAATAAATTGTTGCGTTGGGTAGATAATAGATATAATTAGCAGCTGGTATTTTGGAACATTAAACAGAAATAAGAATTATGCTAAAAGAGTACATGGTACACTCCTTCAGCATAACACAAGCTGGCTCAACAACAGGTGGACCCTCACAACTTTTACTACAGATTGACGCCACTGACAATAATCAAGTATACTGGTAATAGATCTGACAAGAGAAAGGAATGGCAAATTTAGCAACAAGATCTCGAAATCACCTAATATAGCTACTTTTTAAAATAATAAATGTGCATGCTTTTAAAGTCGTTTATTTAATTACATTGTTCTGTACAAATGTGGACAAAACTTGGGGATGAGCTGACTTTGAATGACTAAGGCGGGTATAATAGCGATAGCAACTTATGCCATGACGGACGTAGGTGTATTGGATCAAGCATCGTATGAGGGTTAGATTAATGCTTCCTTGCTGACAATGTATTTTCTTCGTAGTTTATTTTTAAATAGGTCCAGATGCTATGAGAGACTACTGCGACACCATCACAGCTGACGGAAAAGTCGCGTTCTCTTGCCCAAATTGCGGCAGCGTCTGGCGTTTACAGTGGGTGAGACATGTTCTATCGGCAATCCAAAGTGAGGACGAAATGAAAGCCTTCAGTTCCAAGTTGAATGATAATTTCATCGCAAAAGAACCAAAGATCCAGCCGTGTCCTCGTTGTAAGAACTTCTTGAAGCGCGATTCCACTGTGACCTTTAAGAATCCAAACTGGGTTCAATGCCCAAAATGCACAGCCGAAAAAGGCAGACCGATTGAATTCTGCTGGGTTTGCTTACGGCCGTGGATGGATCAAGGGAACCAACTGACGTGCGGAAATGCAAATTGTACTGGAAAAGATCCCAGGCTGAAGCATCTTCAGGCGTGTCAGACTAAGCAAATCGGTGACGTCGACGGAGTTCCAACCGTTCGCTGCTGTGTGAAATGCGGAGCATTGATTCAGCACGAAGATCAATGCAAGCATATGACATGCAAGTGTGGATACGCCTTTTGTTTCGTCTGCCTGAAACTACAAATGAATGAATGGCAATGCGGAGAGGCATACGATCGCTGTGAAGTGGCACCTCGACAGCAGTTCATTTTCGAAAAAGAAGCTCATGAATATGCCTTTCTCCAACATTTGGGAGATGAAGATGAAGAGGGGGAGATGGAAGATGAATTCAGAGACGTTGAAGAGACTATATATGTTGAATAGTTTAGTTGTTTTTGGTAGCACAGCTTATAAGTATGATAAGCCGACTTTTAATAGAATTAATAACATTTTCCTTATTCGTCTCTTGGAAAACCAATCACATTCCATAATCTACTGTGATAAAGGCAATTCAGGCGCCGTTTGCGTTACTTGACAATTGCTGATTCTATGGTCATCTTTTTAAAACAACTTAAAACTCGTCTATTTATCAATATGCAGTAGGCATAAATAACAGCTGGAGAACCTCTGAGGGATTTTTCAGAAGAGGCGTTATAGGGCGAGATAGCGCAGAAGGCAAACGCTCTGGTGATGGAAATAAAGATGGAGGTTATTGCATGGCAAAATGCATGACAAAATGATAGGCTAATTAATTATTCACAAAATAAGAAGGCTGCCAACGATTTCAAGACTTCAGGACTAAAGACTTCAAGACTAAAGATTTCAGTTTAAATGATTGATCGAAATACTAAAAATATAATTCACTCTCTTATTTGTGCTTACTAACTTGTGCTTACATACTTGTGTTTAAACTGTTGATTGCCTTACTGAGTCACTGTGTCGTTCTATAGCGTTTTACCGTTTTACCCCTTTACCGGGAACCCCGAATATATCCGTCCATTTTACATTGAGTTACAGTGAAATGCACGGTAAAGGGTAAACTAATTAAAAGTTGCTTAGGAAGTTAGGAGGCATTATTGCCTGTTTCATACAGAGGCGCTAGCGGGGTTTCAATCCCCCTCCGTCAACCTACCGCTCAGCGCGTAACCCACTAGTCCACTCTTGAATTTCCCCACCACCACCCCCGACCCCTCCGCAAAGACCACTCTTTAATGTATTTCTACAATTCATAAACTGCCAAACTGGCCACGATGAAGCAACAAAAAGGCAGCAATAGTATGTTCACATTCTAGAACGTTCTGCATGGTCCAGAACATTAGAAATTCCATTAGGCCTAGACGGTGAAAAGGTTTAAAGATGCCTTCCACGAAGACTTCCCTTCCGACGAATACTTTCAAATTTCGTTCTCAGCATTGACTAACGTAAAATAAAAAGGACAGTCATCTTTATATAACAAAAAGATCAAGATAAATAACATAAAGAAAAGATCATCAGAATTTCTTATAATGCCACTTGTAAACTGAAATGTACAACAGGATATAATTATAACATTTTGCAGTGCAACTTAATTCAAAATTGAAACTGAAATACAAGTTTAATACTTGAATATAAACTATCGCAAACTAAAACCACTTAGTCTGAGTTTCTAAGCAAGATACTCCATTAATCGTCCATGTCGTACTTTCGCCAGAGGCATTGTCATAAGTGCCCTGACGCAGTCCAAGGTACCTTCTCCAATCCCAAACCTTCGTTGTTACGATTTGCTGGTTAGCAAGCATCATAAAAATTCTTAAATGAATCAGATAATAAGGAGAATGCAACTGATATTGGCTTTTTGGTTTGTGTTTATTTTCCTATGGTAATGTCAATTCAATAGCAAACACGTAGCCTATACAAAGGCCTCGTACATGTAAAAATGCATAGCTGCACAAATCACAAATGGCTGTTAGAAAATAATGAAAATCGATTTTTCTTGCTTTCTTGTGCGCAAAATCTTGAATTGTTGCCTCTCATTTTGTGTCTCTGGAGCGGACGGCCCTTCCAACACCTTAGTAAATATCTTTCCAAAGCGTTACAATAGCACAGTTTTTCGTTTCTTTCTATAGATTTTTTATTTGATTTTCTCATATTAATCCATTTTTATTTTACATATTTACTTGCCATATTTTGCACTGTGCTCTAGCTCTAAATTACTTTTTCCAATAATGTTTAAGCGTGAAATTTCCGACCAGAATGCATATGGGTGTACCACGCAGCCTCAGAGCATTTGCCTCAGTCGTCATCGACCCATATGAGGCTGTCCGTCCACGTGTCGCCATTGAGAAGTCCCTGGGTCCTGTCAACGGATGTGGAGGACAAGGCGTAGGCATTTCATGTGAAAAAGCTTTCAGTGCTTTGGCGTCTGCTGAGAGAAGAGTCCAAGTTTCGGATGCATATATATATATATATATATATATATATATATATATACAGAAGCAACACTGGAAGGATCAGAGATTGGTACACTCGAATTTCGATGTTAGGGGTTAGGTAACGATCTTTCCACGTGTTCTTTAGTGCCGAGACCGCCGGACCTATACGTCGCCTCATCAGTGGCGGCTCTAGAATTTGGCAAGTAGGAGAAGGGTCGTTGGGGTGGTAACTTATGAGCATGGGGGCCAACCATTTGCAGATAGGTATGTAGTAGCAGGTGTATGGACCCAATACGGGGCCACTGCGGGATGGGCAGACATTCAATAGGGGGCACGGGCCCTTCGGGCCAACTTTGTGGAGCCGCCACTGCTTCTCGTGTCTAGTTTGCAGTGGTCGTCTACAGATTGAATACTGCCGAGGTAGACAAAGTGTTCAACTTGTTCAATCTGGTTACCTTCTAGGTCTACTATGATCGGTAGTAGGTGGTTTCCTGTGATCAGGTTTTGGATTTTGGTTTTGGCCAGGAGAGTTGCGTAGACCGAGAGGAACAGAGGTCTCTTGGAAGCTCGTGAGGCATTTAAATGCCTTCGCTTCTGATTTCAACAGAAACGTAGTGTCATCAGCATATACAATATTACAATATGTCGGATAAAACTCTTTTGGCTGGTGGATATTTGGCCGAATGGTTGATCGACACGAAACATACCAGACAAATGTTTCCACCTGTATCTTATTTACTTCTCTTTTGCGAACATGTGTAATAACAATAGGACTCAACCACTGAAACCGTAAACTTATACTTTACGTCAGCACTGCATCATAGAGAGGCAAAAATCATGCTATCCATCTGTCGCTCTCTCTCTCTCTTTCTCTCTCTCTCTCTCTCTCTCTCTCTCTGTCTCTCTCTCTCATCCTCTCTATATGACGCATTCGCTTACTACCACCGAAATAGACCGTTGTGCTCTTATACAAAGACTTATAGCATTATACATGGATGCGAATGCACCAAGAACTCTTTGAGGACGTTATTTATGGTTTGTGCGCCCTCTTATTTCGGAACCCTGGGTGACCCGTCAAATGCGCGACCGACATTTGCGCGATATTAGTTGACATAATTGGGGTTATGGTTAGGGTTAGAGTTAGGGTTTGATTTTGGGTTATGACTAAGACTATAGTTACTAAAGCACGGATGACTTTTAATTTATAGCGCAATTCGTGCTTCCTCGAAATACGCGCTAATGTCGTCGCGCAAATGTCGGCGCGCGAATGTCGGTCGCGTAAATGTCGGTGAAACGAACATTGGCTACATCACTGTTAAATAGAACAATTATAAGTTATCGCCTGATTAAGATGAATTGATGACAGTTAATTATAATTACTTTATTAATTATTGGTCAAATCTTCCCAGTTAAATGCCAAGATTTTCCAAATAGTTGCTTGCATCGCAGTTGGGTCCTGTAACGTTTGTCACACACTCAAATCATCAGCTAAGACGCGACATTCCTTTTCCTTTTCCAGGTGTCGTTAGAGTCACCTAGGCGCAATGTGGTTATTCATTTCACGTATGCCATTCCACGTCTTCGTGTCCCATTCTGACGTCTGTAGGAGACGCGGTCAGGGTCATTTCTAGGATTAACCACTTGGGGATTGTCGGTAAATTCTGGGGGTCCCCTGCCAAAAAGTCTGACAAGCAAAAGAGGTCATCCCATAGCTGAGATTGGGGGTGTTGGAAGGTGTCGGTCTCAAATTGGGGGTGTTGGAGGGGTGTAAAAATATCTCTGGGAGCGGTTTGTGGTTGCCTCGTCGAGGTTAAAGTTGAGGATTCAAGACGTCAGTCAACTGAGGAAATCCGTCGGTGGCTGTGCAAATGGGCGGCTCCAGGGACACAAGTGCCATCGCAGATAATGACAACTGCATTATGTCACTTCTACGAAGTCGATGTCACGCTTCGACCAAAGATTTCTCTGATTCATGAATGACAATTTCCAAAATAAATTATTTGACACTACTACTGTTACTATTTCTACTACTACTACTACTACTACTACTACTACTACTACTACTACTACTACTACTACTACTACTACTACTACTAATAATAATAATAATAATAATACTATTAATACTACTACTGCTATTAATACTACTACTGCTGCTGCTACTACTACTACTACTACTACTACTACTACTACTACTACTACTACTACTATGTACTACTACTATTACTACAGTTGCAGTAGTTTTTTAAAAGTACCTGTGTGGCGTACTTGTCGAAATCCCCGACGCCCCTATAACCGAGACACGAATGCGGGACATTGAAGCGTCCAATTGTCATCCGCCAGACGCGTCTGATCGGGGGTCGTCGGGGGTTCACCGTCTCTCGCTTAGCATCGACCGACGCCGATGACTGCGCTGCCGCTAGTGACAGATCCACCCTTCAGACCAAAAAAAGAGTGAAAAAGACGATTGGGATCGGAGGGAGAAGACGTGGTGAGCCGGCCGCAGAGAGCCTCAACTCACCACGGACCTAGTTTTATCATTGTTCAGTTGAAGATCGAAGTAAGCGGTGGCTGAATTCCACCAAACCACTCTCGCTCCCTTCTCGCCCCAGAGGCGGGAAAGAGCAGACGAAAGCTTAAGCAGAACTAAAGGTCAAGCGATCAATAACGCAGCTTATATATGCAGCAGGAGCATCAGACGATTTCACAACACTCGACCAGCGATGTTGGAATCGAAAACAATGACGCTGCGTAGCGATATGTACATAGACAGTAGGCACTATAGGTATAAGTAAACAAATCTACGTCTAAACGCCGACGTAAAAGAAGCCAACGCTAAGGCCTGACTGGCCCATGCGCCATTGTATTGGGCAAGCGGTGAGTGAAGAAATACATGCACAGGTAAAAACGACCGTATTGATATGAAGATTTCAATATGCTGAACAATACATAAGAACTTCTTTAGCGTCACTATACACTGTAGTAATGCACTTGGCATCAGTAGATGGTCGTTTCTTGATTTGAATCGCATTCCTACTGTGTCAAATCCCGTAAATCAGTCTGATTTTCCGGTCCTGGTTACGGTGGATAGGCAATAGAGAACAGGTGCGTGTTGAGTGTTGATCGAAATGTGGTAAAATATAGCGTAGCAGAATACTGTTGCGTCCATAGGTGGCGTCCATGGGAGTGTCGGCGGGTGTCTGTATACAAAATATGAGTGGCACTTAGACATATTTCTGCCCCAATATCTTGACGAGGAAAAAACGACAGTCTTTTCAAACGCTTTAAAGTCTGATGTCTGGTGCGTTTTCTTTGATCTAATACCATCTCCTATTAGTACTCCCCGGTTTTGGACGAATATCACGACCGGTTCCCGATCTGAATAGGGGTGGGCGGCCACCGTGGCTACGCCAATGATGCGCTATATAAATTCACGATCTTTTACTTTGCCTAATTGCGTGCTTCCTTGGTGGTTTAATTTAAAGTTTTATAGAGTCACAGCGATAGCACTGCAGCAAACTTCGAATGTTCTGAAAACCCTCGATTGGTTTCAGTTTCTTATTCAAGCTTCGTTGATAAAAGTAGCGAAAGTCCGCTGTCAGTAAGTGTACAAAATGTGCCGAAGATTTTATTAATTGCATGATGTTGTACGTTCTCTTGGTACAGTCTTGGATATTTTCCCCTTCGTTTAAGAGGAATGAAAACCCAGACCTCGTCTCCGACATGAAATTCTTTAACCCGAACCTTCATGTCATACTTTCGTTTTCCAAAACTGCCTCCACAATTGCCACTTCAATAGTCCACTCCAAATTAGATTATTGTAACTCCCTCTACTACAACCTTCCCAAAGCCTCCATCAACAAATTGCAATCACTACAAAATGCACTTGCTCGCGCTGTTACTAAGTCACCTAAATTCTCCCATATTTCACCCATACTAAAATCACTACATTGGCTTTAAATAACTGAACGTATCCAATATAAGATAATAACACTTACACAATACACATAGCTCACTTCAGTCATCAAAACCTGTCTACCTTTGATCACTATTAACCCCTCAGCCTCCTCGACCCACACGTTCGTCATCTCAGCTCACTCTGTCACGCCTGCTGAATCAGTCATCCCTGAAAATTTGTAACCGTGCCTTCTCATACGCTGCACCTGAACTTTGGAACTCGATCCCAGCTTCCCTTTGGACGCTTGGACACTTTAAAACAATAAAATCTGAGTCCACATTTACTATAATTCCTGCATTATCTCCTCAAGTCTTCAGGTCTAAGCTTAAATCATTCCTTTTTCTGAAATCATTTCCTTCATAGCTGTAACAATCTAGTCTCACTGCCCTTCGGAAGTTGACTATTGCCTGGCTGATCTCATACCGTTCCTTTGGCTATTGTAAGAGAGGCTGAGTGCCTAAGAATAAGCAGCTACTATTGTGCTGCTCTCCAAGGCGCTATAGAAATCCACGAGATTTGACTTACTTACTTACAAGTATGAATTCATCTCGACAATGTAGCAAAAGTCAAAAAGGGGAAACCGGATGTCGGGAATTAATGAATGAACAATAGTGAGTCGATATAAAGGCAATTTAGTCTCAGCACTGTTTTTCTTTCTGGGGGGCGGGAAGTTAGTAGAGTGGTAACAGCGTTGGACAATGGAGCAGAAGGTCGTGGGTTCAACTCCCGCGGGAGCCTTAAGGTCGACTCAGCCTTCTTTCGCCATCTGGCGATGGCAAATGAGTAGCGGATTAATCGGCGAAGTAAACAGGCGCGTTGCATGAGAACACTGGCCCCGTATCATGTAACTTTGCACCAGTCGCCTGGCTGAGGGCATTGGTAACGGAGATCAGCGCCGCCCTATGAGCCTTGAGGTTAGCCTTGAGTGCTCGGGAAGGACTTTACTTTTACTTACTACTACTGTTTTTCTTAACCCTTAGATTGCTCCCCACCGATTGAACTGACCTTCCGGCTTGACCTTGCTCTTATTCGGATTGTATTTGGTGCGCCATCGACTGATGCCCTAAGCACTATAAAAGGGCGCCATAAAAGTTTATTTATTGATTGGTTGAAGCTTTGCTTAAAATATATTTAGGCTGTTATAAAGTCAAAGCGATAGCAAAGCAGCAACACATGTGTATTTTGAGAAGCGTTCGATTGGTTTCACTTTCATATTGAATCTTTTAACGCCATTTTCCGCTGTCGGTAAGTGCACTAAATATGCCGAAACTTATAATAAAAGAATGCTAGGTTGTACTTTTTCTTGGTATAATTCTCTTGTAGAATATAGGCCTACTTTAAAATTGGTTTTTATGAAGTAGGCTACTTCTTGCACATGGAGTCGGAAACATCCAGTGGGTTACCAAGGGTATGGTTGGTGTGGCAGATGTTTTGTGCCACTTGAAGGCGTCATCAAAAGCGCTTATCTTACAATACTCAGCTTAGATAGAGATGAAATCCAGAAGACGGACTTTACGGATACCAGAGATGGCTCAAAATGGCAGACAGGGTCACGCACTACAGCGGTAGGCTGACGGAGCAAGGTTCAAATCCCATTAGCGCCCCTAGTGGCTTTCACCCAAGCAGTAGTGCCTCATAAGCCACTTTAACCACGTTATCGACGGCTCTCTTAGTCCGTCAGCATGCAGTGATCAAGATTTCCAGTGTGCCACAGTGTGGCATATCATCAACCATACACAAAATGACACATGAATAATGGAACTAAATCATCTGGCTCGTGATTTGGACTTATCTGAGAACAAAGCAGAATTGCCAGGTTCAAGACTCCAACAATGGAATCTTCTAGAAGACGATGTCACAACTACTACTGTACATATCGAAAGCCCAGTTGGAGCTTTTCTTTAGAATGGAAAAAAAACTGGTAATTTGCTTTTGATATGGAGGACCTCATGAATGCCTTTGATATCATTTATGACCTAGAAGAATGGAGACTATTTGTAGACTTGCCGAACTTGAGTCTTAAGGCTGATCTTTGCACAATGGAAATCGTCTTCCATCTATTCCAGTAGCGCATGCTGTCCACGTGAAAGAGACATACGATAACTTAAAGCTGCTACTGGATTCCATCGAGTATAACAAGTACTGCTGGCACCTCTGTGGTGATTTGAAGGTAGTAGCCCTTGCCATGGGACTGCGGCAGGGATATACAAAATACATGTGCTTCTTATGTCTTATGTAAGCGGGACAGCCGAGCAAGGGGATTACACTACTTGCGGAAGAAATGGACTCGCAGACAAAATGTAGTAGCTGGGTAGAGGAATATCCAGCACCGCCTCTCTGGTTGAGGCTGACAAAATCCTGCTACCACCCCTTCGCATCAAATTAGGTTTGGTGAATAACTTCGTGAAGGCCTTGGAACGAACTTCGCCAACTTTCCTATACCTGACTGAAAAAATTCCCAAGACACATCAAAAATTAAATAGGAGGCATATGTGAGTCCTCAAATTCGAGAGCTCTTCAAAGATGACCCTTTCAACAGCTTGCTGCAGGGTGAGGCGAAGCAAGCATGGAATGCTTTTCGCCTAGTGTAAAAAACTTTCTTGGCAATGTTAGAGCAGAAAATTACAAGAACTAGCAAAAGACATGCTGATGTAATATTAGAAACTTGGATGTAACATGTCTCTAAAAGATCCATTTTCTTCATTCCCCGACAACCGTGGTATGGTTAGTGATGAACATGGTGAACGTATTTATCAAGATATTGCAACAATGAAACAAAGATACTAGAAGAAATGGTCAACTAGCATGCTGGCTGACTACAGCTGGACACTCCACGGAGATGCTACCGAACAGATGTACAGTACAAGAGAAAGACAAAGGAATTTAAGATAAAGTCTACGGCTTGATTGTGTACAAGTATAAACCATAGGCATATTACTATTACCATGCGTTTGTGTTATAAACAGTAATTTGAATATTAGACCTGAGATAGCATTTTAAAGGTCATATTCGTGTTCAGCACTAAAAGATTAATAAGAAATGACTAATTTTATTTCTGTTACATGACTTTTAAAATTTGGTTGTCCAGTGAAAATATCATCACGATCTGTCTTATGACAGATAGTGGTCTTTAAAATACCCATTATAGTCAGCAAACGTGAGAACTGAAAACTTCAAAGTCTGAATTTCAAAACTTTTCAAGAACACTTGGTCTAAGTTATCCTGCAATATTCTGCGATTTCATTAGTTCTTTCCATAATATGAGTAGATCAGTTTCGAAGTTCGAATTGCATTCTGTTAAAACTATTTTCAGTTTCAGCCATATCCAACCGAAGTAGATATGTCATACTATTTGAACTCTGCAAATGAAGCATTTACTTTTTGGATCCCCGATCACACTGTTAGCATTCATAACCCGGAGGATAAATTCTTGGAAAGTCACATTGAACCAGAATTTGGACTACTTGACAAGCTATTGGGAAATGGAACCTTGTACTCTAGACAGTTTTACTCTATTCGAGAGAAGGGCTCGCGTAAAGAAAAGAACCAACAGCTGCTTGAAATTGCGAAAGTGAACAATCTGCTCCCTCAATTATTAGAAACGCTGAACGAAGACGGCCAGTCTCATGTTACAAACTTCCTTCACAGTAAGTTTGTCCTAGTTTGTCTAATGATTGATTTTATTCAAGCTCTTGCATAAGCCTATCGCATTATATAGTCTAGTTTTTCGATTTGTTAGCAGTATGCTTATAGCATTATAAACTTCAATTTTTGAGAATGCGGTGCTTATTTATGATAGCAACTTGTAATGAAGAATGAGAGTGTATTCAGAAACACTGTTCTAAGTTAGATAATTAAATGATTTTTATCTTGTTAAAAGAGCAAACCGTTGTTCAGATTCTTATGACTAATGCCATGAGATTAATATCTAATCATATCGACTTACATCACTACAGCTCTTAAATGGCGTTGGACGAAACAGCGAATCTTGTCACATTATCACAGACATATAATAGACATATGCGCCAAATGCAGCAAACGCGAAACGTCCTTTGAGATGAAGTAGGCCTAATCTGTCTCTAATATTAATTAATCCCATAAAGTAACACAAAACAGAGACTTTCCATTACTTAGTGAAATCATCAAGGGTCTTTTAAAGGTATAAAGTAGCAAAACGGTAGACAGGGTGAATGGATGGTCGTACAGAGAGGAAGAGAGGAAGACTGGATATAAGGCGAACGCTAAGTTCGTATATATTGTTCCAATTGTTCCCATATTTATGAATATATCTAACCTGGTGCAAATCAATACCTGATTCAATATACTGTAGGGCCAATATATCGCGCTCTCTTTCTCTTTCTCTCTCTCTCTCTCTCTCTCTCTCTCTCTCTCTCTTGACTCTCTCTTGACGCTAAGGATGGCGCCCGTCCCCCTATGTTCATATAAAAATTTTGAAATTACATAAACTGCAACAATTTTTCAATTGTGATATTCTTTAAAGTTACATTGAATCCTAATGTTCGCACATTTGGTGACAATTTGCCTCTGACTTATAAAGAAGTGAAACCAATTGAACTCAATAGAGAAATTCTCATCAGTTTACTGAGAATTTCTTCAGAGCTGGCCGAAGAACTTTATTGGAAAGAAGTGATCAACGAAAGACAAAAAGATCATATTTGCAGTCTTGTTAACACAAAAGCCAGCGAAGCTCTTCTCGATATTCTTCGAAGAAGAAGTATTCAAAACTACAAAGACACAATTGAATGTTTGCGCGAAGCCAATCAAACTTTGGTGGCGGATATTCTTGATGGTCACGGTAAATATGACTAATATTGCTTTAGAAACTTAAAAAACGTTTCAATTTTGATTTCTTCTAATTTCGGCCAGTCAATAACCGTCTAATACAACTACAGTAGCTATATAACATTTAGACGTTTTAAATAATGATTTTTTTATTCAAACTGTTGAGTTGTTCAGCGTAGGCCTACAGCAGTGTTTTTCAAACTCTGTGCTGCGCGAGATTATCAGGTGTGCTGTGGAATTTGTTGGAAATTTTATTAAATTCAAGATGCCAATGTTTTAAATGTCTCAGATCAGTGACTGATAAAACACTCTACATGTATCTTGTACGCATAGCCAGTGAGGGCCGTAGCGTCACCGACGCGTCTAATTATTCTAGTCTTGATAATTCGCCCTCTGGGACCTGGCAGGAGGGGAAGCGAAGGCATCACATACCAAGTTCCTTGGTATACGAGACGATGCTGGTGTGGGAGGGGGGTTGTGAAATCGCAGATAAGACTACGTGGGACCAAGTACGCCTAAGCCACTAAGATACAACCAGTGGCGTAGCCAGGATTTCCGGAAGGGGGTTTGGTTAAATTAAAAAGGTCTTCCTCATCTGTCCTCTTCTTCTATTTTTCCTCTTTATATGCTGACAAGCGAAAAAGGTCGTCACCTTGCACCTTTACATCCTTTACATTCTATAGCGCTTGGATATTATTTTCAGTCTACAGCCAAGGTGGGAGGTTTGACCCCAAAATCGCGTCCGAAAATCAAAAGTGTATAGAAACACATAAAAAATTTCGTTGGCAGCCAAGGTGGGTTTTAACCCCCAAACCCCCCTTGGCTACGCCACTGGATACAACATCTGCCCTGTGTCTGGTTTGATTGGGGAGCTTGCTTCTTTTAGGTAGCCGGAGATGCGCAAGGTTCCCAGTTTCTATGTGGCGCTTAGGCAGAGGTACCGCAGGGGTCTTATCTGCAGAGCGGATGTGTACCGGCAGAGAGGACTTGCAGTCTGTTCTTAACCGAGCTATTCAAGTTGTAAAATCCTGACCAATTACTGTAAATCTTTACTTCTTTCAAAGCTCTACGAGACAATGGATTCCGAATATACATGCCTATTATACAATATTGACTGGCTGGCTTTGAAGAGGGAAGGCTGTGATGCCTTTCATCAACAAAAATTTGTGACGTCTTTTCAAGTGTTCCCCCGATGTTTTCACGTATTTCTAGTGTGCTGCAAAACGAAATAGTCCGCGAAACACTGCATTACCCACTGAAATGAAAATTTTGGGCAGGAATCTAAGACTTGGAGGAAAATTTCTCCTATCCTACCCTATGCAACACTGCTCTAGAGTCCATAATACCCGTTGGTCATGCAAATTCTAAAGTATAGTCTAGTAGTGGTATTATTATTATTATTATTATTATTATTATTAGTAGTAGTAGTAGTAGTAGTAGTAGTAGTAGTAGTAGTAGTAGTAGTAGTAGTAGTAGTAGTAGTAGTAGTAGTAGTAGTGGTGGTGGTGGTGGTGGTGGTAGTAGTAGTAGTAGTAGTAGTAGTAGTAGTAGTAGTAGTAGTAGTAGTAGTAGTAGTAGGAGGAGGAGGAGGAGGAGGAGGAGGAGGAAGAAGAGGAGAAGGAGGAGGAGGAGGAGTAGGAGGAGGAGAAGGAGGAGGAGAAGGAGGAGCAACAGCAGCAACCTGTGTGCCGCGGCACACAAGTGTGATGCAGCAACTTTTGAAGTTTGCTGCGGCAAAATTTTGGAAAATTAATATTTTTCTCTCTATCTAATCTAACAGCTAGTGTAAATAAGTTGACGACCTTTTTTGTTTGTTGGCTCTGCAAAAGCAAAAGATCACGATCACGGATGAGGTTTTTCCTTGTCAGCTTGGGAAAAGGAAGAGATCACGATCACAGAGGGGGTTTTTTCTTTGCTTGTCGGCTGTAGTGTGCCGTTAACTGTATGTTTCTTGGATAGTGTGCCGTGGTTGAAAAACGGTTGGGAATCACTGCTTTAGAGTATGAAATTCTTCTAGAGTTCATTCTGCCTCCTACTATCGTGTATGAAGATGCTGTAGGCCTACTCTAGAATCCATCGTTCCTACAATATTACGGACTCTAAGTACACAATGTGCCTAGAATCCGTCCTGCCTCCTGCATCGGACTGCAGCCCAGTCAACTTATTTGTTAATTGTGACCTGTTCGGCATTTGACAATATTGGTGTTTTGATTACTAATTCATGCTAGAATATTAGCATTATTTTCAGTTATAGGACAAATACGTTGTCGCCTTGAAAACAAAACCACTTTCAAAAGGCAGAAGTGCGAGAATATTGATTATGGAGATCTAACAAGCGTGAATGACTTGGGAGACGATGGTCAATTTGGACTAAAATTCATGCAACGCAAAGGACGATATCTTGTACTCTATTTTCACTTTGCATCTCACACTGATCTTAAGGAAATGGAGCAGAAATTCCAAGATGGTCTGTTGGAAACTTTAATACAAAAAGCTTTCTGCAAATATTTTAACTCAACGGAGAAACCAATATTACTGACAGCAGAATGGCCGTCTTGTGATAAGAGACGATGCAGCCAGTGCTTTAGTTATATTTTTCATATTGACGCAAGTTACATTCCTCCTTTCCTTTTTCTTCTTCGGATTTCTTGTTTTCTTTTATTTGTTTTGGCCTCTTGAGCAGCTTCCGGTAGCGTGCCTATTCGATGGTCAAATTATACGTTATTAGTGAGGAAATGTAAAATAAGCCGCATTGCTATAAAGTTTGAGCGCATTGTATATGCCACAAAAGGAACTACATTAGTTGATAAAGGATAACTTTTTATGAAGCAATTACATTGAAATAGCCAGCATATTAGACCGGTCGCTTCGTAACAAAAACCCGTACATTGCGCAAATGGTACCTACAAGCTTGAATTATTGCCAAAACCATGTTAGCTACATCATCATCATCATCAGTGTTTCTGTCTCTCGACAGGTCCAGGTATCCAGTTTCTCCACTCCGATCGATTGCTTGCTTCTTCTTTGAGTTCCTGATATCCTTTATTCATCATCCACTCCAACATCATCTTTCTCGGTCTACCTCTCACTCTCTTTCCCTCCATTTTTCCTTCGATTATTGTTCTTAGTAGAGAGTCATGCCGGAGGACATGTCCCATCCAATTTCTCTGCCTTTTCCGGATTGTATCTATCAGGCTTCTTTCTTCCTCTATCTCCTTCATGACTTCCTCGTTTGTTTTATGCTCTGTGTATTTTACTTTTAGCATTTTCCTCCAAATCCACATTTCAAAAGCCTCTAATCGTTTTATATCTTCCTTTCTCATTGTCCACGTCTCCGCCCCATACAACGCCACACTCCATATCAATGTTTTTACCAATCTCTTTTTTAGGTTTAGTTTTAGTTTACTTTGCATCAGCTCCTTTCTCTTGTAAAAAGCTTCCTTTGCTATTGCTATACGTCTTCTTATCTCTTTATTGCATCTAGCATCAGTTGTTATCAGACTTCCTAGATAGCTAAATTCCTTCACTTGCTCTATGATCTGTCCGTAAACCTTTATGTCTACTCTCATTCCTTCTTTTTTACTTATTACCATAACTTTAGTCTTTTTTGTATTGATTCTCATTCCATACTTTTCTGACACTTTTATCAGTTTATCCATTACTTCCTGAAGCCCTTTTTGATTGCTTGCTAGCATGGCTTGATCGTCTGCGAAGCGCAGCGCCTTTAGTAGCTACATATTAAGTCAAACGGGATATTGAGACATTTTGAAATCTTGAATCGAAATTAGAAATCTTAATCGTAAATTGTTCCAAGTTTGAAGCAGCATTGGGTTATTGCTGGGCTATGATTGGGCTATCATTTCCGCTGAAAATCGTCCACATAATCATCATCATTGATCATGGGCTCACCGTCCCTAGTTGTCTGATGCCATCCTCACAGTCATCCTGTGATCAGATAGTCTGAGCTCCCCTTAACCATGATAAAAAAAGAACCAGAAGTTGTATTATGCGCCAAGTCTCCTGAGAGAGCTCTAGGCAAGGTGCAATAATTGTCAGGCAACAGTCTGTATATCCAAAGGAAGGCGGGGCGGGTGTTATAGTTAAGGAAGAAATGATTTTTAGAGCAGAAGATATTAAGAATAAACCTAACGTCAAACATACATTAAGAAGTCACGATCGCCACCTGAATACTAGCACTTTCAAAGTGCGCTCAGGTGATTCGCAAAAATGCGGGTTGTTATGTCGATTCTTAATGTTATTTTCGAGCTTTCGTTTTGAATGCGGATGTAAGGGTAGCTTTTATTTGGGCAGCGTAAATATAATGTGATAGCGTCTCTAATATTTTGATGACATGTTTCCACATTAATATTTCGAATCTTTATCTTTCAAATGACGACCCGAAACTAAAAAGAAATGATAGGCTAATGCGTGAGATGCCGACAGGAGTCTCTAAAATGACTATCTCAGCCATAGGCATGATAGGCTTATGTAAGCATAGAGTAGGGCCTACATCTAGTTTGCGCTTTCATGTAGAGGGATGTTTGAATTATGCTTTACTTCGTTATACTTACTTTTTAGAGTCATGGCTCTTCAGATCCAATTGGGAACGCGCTTCCTACAATAATCCACAATCTTCTTTGCATGAACTAATATTCTGGAAAGCAAAAATTCTAAACAAATATGTTTATTTTTCGAATAGGTTCATAATCTTCCTCCGGAATTGTTAGAAATGATTCTAACAAAAACTGTCTTGATGCAAATGTATCCTATTAACGTTGCCAAACGCCAGAGAGACAAATCTATCTTCAGTAACTTTGCGTCAGTTGACTTACAATGGTGGAATTCAATGAAGAACTACGGCCTTAAAAATAAAATTGAAAAGGTTTCAAAAGGTATTTTATGTTGTATTTGATTTTCTCTTCTTTATTGTAACTTCTAGATTTATTACTCGTTCTTATGGCTCTTTCTTGCACTATTTTGAAGTTGGTTTCTCTAATCTTGTTTTAGCAAACTGTCAAACGCACTTACTGTAGGTAGGTCAAGCGAATAATTAGAATTACGATACAGGTGAGAGGCAAAATGCTAACCAGCAGTAGAATAGCGAACATATAAATTGACCGCTAACGTCGATATTCTGTTATCTAATGTATCTTACTTACGTTCAAATAGTCTGATGCTTTATTCACTATAATATCTGATGTGTTTGATTATCATGTGATTGCCTGTTTATCATCTAAGTTATTCTTGCTAATGCTTGAATGTGTGAACTACACTCCTCCATACCAGCAACGAATATTTTGCTGGCTGACGATGCTGGTCAGCCAGTTACTATGACCAGTGTTTATTTTAGCCACCTTGACATTGGGAGGGGGGAGTTTTACATGTTGGGGGATATGGTTTGTCTGCCAAAAAACCTTGACCCAACATATAGAAATTTGGAGGGGTTTCAAACTGGGGAATCCCCCAAAACCAGGCCTAGAATAAACACTGACTATGACATTTGACAGTAGGCCTATTAGGGCTATTTATTCTCGCCGTCTTCAATGAAAGTTCATATTCATTGTACATGCTTATTCTGTACTGCGTAACTGAAGGTAATTGAATTCAAGCTCTCAAACTCTGATTTCAATTTGCATTATTCTTTTGAAATTTGATATACAGGGTGTATAAATAAAATTCGAAATATTTTATGTTCTGCAACTTTCGTAATTTATGAGATACAAAGAAAATAGCAAACAACACATAGAAGCTCGCTTGTTAGAGGATCTAAAAGCGTGAAATTTATTCATGTCGCTAAATTACACCACGAGAAAAATGCAAATAAGCATGCAAAACCCATAAATTATGTAATTTTGCGAATCAACTTACAACGCATTACGTCAAATGTCGGCCAAACATTCATTCTCCAACAAGATGGCGCCCCAGCATATCGTTCGCGAGATACAGTTGCTTCCTAGCAGCGAAAGAACCTGAATTGATGGAGCTAGAGAGTAGAGAATAGCCACCGAACAGTCTGGACCTGAATCCGGTCGATTATTCGTAATGGAGATCACTACATCATCTTGTCTACCGATGAGAAATTCCTAACCTGGATCACTTGGAGAAGTGCCTAGGAGCTGCTGTGAACATATTGGACAGGACATAAACGGCAGAGCTATTATCAAGAATAATTTTGCTGGTGATTCGGGCCAAAGACAGGGGCGGCGCTAGGGGGTGGGTTCGCAGGTCCGCGGGTCCGGACCCACCCAGCCTCGGGCAGGGGCACCCACGCAAATCGTGCAAATACGCAAATAAATTTTGATGGGGGGGTGAGGGGTAGTCTGAGCCGGGTCCTGGCTGTGTAGGTTGCATTAGACCCACCCATTCAACAAAACCCAGCTCCGACCCTGGCCAAAGAAGAACACATTTGGACTAAAGCAGTCTTTCAAGCGATGACATAATGCGTTGTATGCTGATGCCAAATTACTTTTTGGCATATACTGGTTTATTTGCGTTTTTCTCGTGATCTAAGGTGGCGACGTGAATAAATTTGGCTTTTTAGATTATTTTATTAAGTAGGCTTTGGTGTGATGATGTTATTTTCTTTGTATATCATGTCGTTATAAATTTTTAAAAATCGTAATACTCTAAAATAGACCGGTTTTAATTGACACACCCTATATAAATTTCTTGCAATGCAAACAAGAGAGTTCATATATCATGCGCTTAGAGAGCAACACTTTATACAATGTTGCGAATTAAAATTGAGCTTTTGTTGCTTTTAGTTTATTTTCAGAAAAATAAGATGCGATCGACAATTATCAGAAACAATCGAAACTTTCTTAAGGAAGTAATTCATCCAGACGAAATTATCTTCCCATTGGAGTCTTGTGGCTGTCTTACAGAAGACCAAGTAGCATTTCTAAATCGACTAAGAAATCACAAGGACAAGAACCACGAACTGCTGGTTATGTTGCAAGACTTCTCTTCTCAGAAATACTCTAAATTTATTGATCGTCTATTTCTCGCAAATCAAGCGCCAGCTGCTTCGGTTCTTGAAGGAGGAGGAGGTTTGCACACCATTAGGCCTATCGTTTTCAGCAAATCTTATACAAATTAAAATATGAATGGTTAACTACTGTTGTGCTGTTATGGTGCTACCATAAAGCAAGTGTAATGCAAACTAACCCAGAGTACCAGAGTTTTATAAATGCTACAGTAATAGTTGAAGCAATAAAACGTTTCAAAATTATCTGCTAAAACAAGAGTATTATTACTGTAATAGCTCTCTCCATTAATGGCCTTGTTTCGACGCAGGCTAACTTAGCCCTAAGCCACTTGGAATCACGTTATTATAATCGGATAGCCTGATAAGATATTTATAAGGAAAAAATCTTTTTTAAAACTTAGTTTTGATGTATCTTCATCAATGCAGGAACAGTGAAAGTGCGCGTCCACAATAGACAAGATGCAAGGACAAAACTACTCGAGACGGAATTTAAAGAAAGATTTCAACAAATGCAAAGAGAAAATGCATTTATATTAATTGACTTAAGCGAAGTCTTCCTGCTCCACGCGAAGTGGAATAATGGCATTGAACTGTGGTTTTGGTGCAAAACAGAAACCTCTTTCGATCAACTAAAAAGCTTAAGCGATGAAGATCTTCGAGATATAATTCATCGAGTATATCGACGTTTGATCCCAGAATATTGCACATCACTCAAACCTCAAATCATTCAAAAGAGCGATTACTTTGGTCAGTACGACTTTTAATGATAATTAAGTTTATAATAACTAATAATAATTAGGCACTTCTATGACACCATTTCTAATACCCCAGAGTATCAATGGTACTTCAAATCCGTACATAAAAGACCAGGTCATTCCAGAGATTAGTCAGAGGGAAACAACAAGACATACTATGGAGGAAATGCTAATTGGAAGAGATGTGTTTTAAGCATGGATCTGAAAATACTCAGCTTATTGGAAGATCTGACGAAAGTGACGGCCATCGACTGATCCTCTGGGCTTAGAGATGGCCATGGGTCACTCAAATTGACTCATGTGGCGCACTGACAATTAAATATCTAGACCTTTTTCAAAGCCGTTAAGCTATGCCAAAACTAATGTTGAGTATCGATCAAACAAAGAGAGCATATAAATACCCTACAAGGCCTACAATAAAGTAGCACAGAATAAATCAATCAACAATATTGATAATATGACAAATAATCAAGGATAATGTCATTACAATGCAAAAATTGCATTTAGAATATTTATTTGTCAATGAACGTTAGCTTGAACTTTCATACGATGTTTGACAAAACCCACGGTCTTGAAATTTTAATGGGTCATTGGCCAAGACCCATTGATCCATGTCCCATATGATCCATAGTCTATAGAGTAGGCCTACTGATGACCCATTTGACTCATGATTGCCATTTGACTTATGTTCTCTGCCATTAATGTAAAATGCTCTTGCTTTTGGCATCAAGCTATGTTATAGCGCTATATAAATTGTCGAGGTAATAATAATAATAATAATAATAATAATATTATTATTATTATTATTATTATTATTAGGCCTATGCAAAAACGGCGAGACACGTGCCAAAAATAATTTTTATTGACCAAAATTTCGCAGTTTTTATTCTTTAAAATTAACACTTACTAAATATTGAAATATTCAATATTCAACTTTGCAAGAAACTGGATTTATAGGATATACATATGGTCTGTTGTTAGCATATCTTGATGTATGAATCTTTTAAACAAATTTTGTGAGGTTTTAAAGCAGGGGTGTCAAGACTTTTTGGGCGGAGGGCCAAATGACATGTATCCCATGTCCTCACGGGCCAAATGCAAAAAGGCTTGCAATATTATTCTAAAATCTAAACTTTCTGAAAGTTTAAAGTATAATTACGAAAACCTTAAAGGTCATTCAATCGTTACATTATAATACAACCTGTTGTGGTAACTATGACAACCCGGATTCGAATCTAGTCTAATAGAAACAGTTAACTTTAAAAATCTTTTATCGGTGAAGATCAACTTGAAAAGAAAAAAAGTTAGATCACAGTCGATGTGGATGTGAAAGCCGAGGAGACATGGTATTGTTTGCTTTTCACTAGTATAGCAACGTCATTATCCGCAGCTAAAGCTACTCTCCTATCTGCCTGTAAATTTCCTTTGAACAGATGTGACTTCAGTTTGTCTTTAGTAGTGTCATTTTGGAAAAGCCTTGCTCGTATAAGTAAGTGCTGGCAATGAAAAATTACATGATTGCTGTTTTTTTTAAATTGGGAATGTTTCTTTTGCAAGTTGTTCATAGAAATCTTTCAAGGCTCAATTTTGAAATGTAGCTTTGAAGACGCTATTACATTGAAAATCAATTAGTTCCGATTGTAAATGAACAGGCGCCATTTCAGCATTTATTCCAAAGATATTGCTAAATAACTCGAGGAGTGACTCATTTTCTCTTAAGTTCAAAAATGTTTTCGTTGTTTTAAATGCATTATGAAAATATAGAATTTTATTAGAATACTTCGAAGAATTAAAATTGATATAGGCATTTCAAAATAATTCTTCATTTTATTCAGGTATTCAAATAAACATGAGCAAAAAATTGACAATGTAAATATTTTTGCAGGTAAACTAGAATCAGTCTGCGGGCAAAATTTGACCCGCGGGTCAAGATTTTGACACCCCTGTTTTAAAGATACGCTTAGATTATTACACTGGAAAACATAATTTTCTTAAATGAGAAGGTAATAGGTGATTCAGATGGGATACGACACGCTGATTCCAAATCTGTAAGCGGTTTTGCTGTAGCACGTCAGGTTTAAAAGTTATCCCCATTTAATTGTTTTGCATGTGTATACTGTCAAGAGTGTCATGTCATGCATTATACTGGTTTATAAAAATAACATTTTTGAAAATTGTATAAGTTTTTTCAACTGTTTTATGACAATTTTGTACTGTTAAAATTGAAAATAATATTGGTTTCTTTGAATCAGGTCAGGCTTTTTTGCAAATTTGACTTTTAAAAAATCTAGCCTTATAACTAAATCGATTGTATTATGTAACATTAGAGGGCAACCAAAAAACATTTTGTCAGTTGTCTCAGAAGTTAGACTTCTTTCTGGGCATATCTAGAGTGCTGATTCCAAATATGGCATCAGATTTTTTTCTATCATCTCTAGTTTTTTAGATACGGCCATATATTCCATAGATATAGACCAGACGTGCATGTATAATTGCCTATATCACATGGTAACAAAAAATTTGTGTTGCCCTGCTGCCTTAGAAGTAAGACCTGTTTCTTAGTATATTTATGGGTCATGATTCCAACTATGGCATCACATTTCCTCTATTAGCTCTAGTTTTTTTTAGATACGGCCATATATCCTACAGTATATTGGACGTGCATGATTATATATATTTTTTGTTCTATGTAGCTTTTGATTGCTCTCACCTAAAGGTCTTTGTTAATAACATTAAAGATTTTATATTTCCAGAAGAAATCAATTGAAATATGTGCAGTATAATAAATTATATGACTTAATTAAATAAGCATGATTCATGACAACTGTTTTGAGGTAATTGTGGACGCAGGAGCAGCAACATACCTCCAGGACACATTTAGAAATACAATTGCATGTTAAATGTTTGAAGTGTCATTTTTTCTGATTTCTAGTGTGACATAATAAAATAATGACAACTAATTCACTCATTAATATAGTTGTATCTAAATATGTAATAGTTGTTGCTTAGAAGTTTTTTGCTCTTCAAGGATAGAATTCAAATAGATTAAGGATTCTGCATTTAACGCAGTTTAGTAGAACCAAAATACAAGGACGACTAAGCCGTATCTCAAAAACTAGAGCCAATGGGGTAAAACGGATAACATTCTTGGAATCAGGGCACCAAAATTACACAAGAACAGGTCTTACTTTGCAGGCAACAAACTGTGTGTTGACCATTTCATTATAATGAAATCTGCATTACGTAAATAGAAAATACATGCATACTGTATATTAAAAAAATCACATGTAGCGATATAAAAAAAGTTGACCTGATTGAGCAAAACCAATGTTATATTTGAATTTAGGACATCAGAATTGTCCTAAATCTGTTAAGAAAACTTAGACATAAAATTTCATGTAAACCAGTGTTATGACATGTGCTTCAGTTACAGTAGACTATACAATTTTTCTATTTGCCCGTAACTAAAAATTCTGACGTGATAGAAGATTTTGGTGATTATATTTCGATTTAGCATAGCCTAATTGTATTAAATCACCACAATTCTTATCAGTTAATGAAAAAAACTTTTTTTGTTACTCAGTGTTATTATTATTATTATTATTATTCGACTATTTGTGAAGCGCCGTAACATGGCCATCGGCCAAAACCAAAAGCGCTGTACAATCAACACTCAACTAATAACTGTACGATCTGGTGAACAAGTACGTTTTTAGTTCTTTGGCGAACGTTTCAGGAGAAGTAGTCCCGGCCAGCGAATCGGCGAGCGCATTCCACAGAAGTGGGTTACCGCGAGTCATGGAGCGGTCGCCAAACTTCCGAGTCTTGGCCGGAGGAGGAACGTAAAGCCGGTGGAGACCGCTATTATATTATATAATAGATTATTGGCCAACATACTTTTGTACTTTTGCAAATCTGTTTGTTTGCGAGAAGCAAAACTGCCCAAAATTTAGTTAACTGGGAAATTGTTGACCAGGAGAAATTTCATATTCTCACTGACCCTCAAGAATAATTAATTAGAGGAAACATTGCTCATGACCTATTGACTTCTCTGCCATTGGCATTACGATAGTGGCGTTATGAAAGATTATATATTGATTGAATGTTTGACGATAATGATATAATGATACATCAACTTAGAAGGTCAAATTGATGTTTGCTATCTAAAACACTGTAAAATGGAGCTACTGACTGACAAATTTCTAGTTGAGATTAGTAGTAAAATAGGCCAAATTGAAACCTGTGCTTTAATTCCTATGCTGTTACAATTATTGCAGCTGAAAGGCGATTATATATCCGACAAATGACAATTAGGCCTATTGCTCAATCCACTGCGAATCCAAATTCGCAATGGTTTACGTCACTCAATGACAAGATTTACGTCATTCGACCTGGAAGTCTGAATGTTTACGAAAATAAGATTCCTTACGAGTATCTGGAAAATATTGCATTTAAATCATCGACGATGTCTGGTATGATTTCGATCGTATCATGCAACATAAACAAATGTCTATACATATCTGATCCAGCCAACGCTTGTGTCGTGAAAATGGAACCAGAATTTGACAATAGAATATCAGAATGGTTCAACGAACGAGGAGATTACAAAATATCAATGACCAGGAAGGGCGACGTTCTTCTTTTTGATACCTGCCCTAGTTTGCGAATTATTTCCCATGAAGGAACAGTTAAGCGAACAATCCCAGTGGGTAGCCATTTCAGTCAAACGCAATGCATTCAAGAAGTAACACCAGATTTAGTGGCATTGAGATATAAGAAACGAGTGTCTGATGTCGCCCTCGTTAGTTTCGTTGCGATAATGCGCTTGGATGAAAACGGAACAATACTTTGCGATTTCGAATTGCAGCGAAAGATTATGTGCTTGGCTTCTTTCCGTTATGGCGAATTGCTCATTGGACTTCAAAGGGGTTATGATGCTAATATATTTTCTTCCAGTGTCGCGAATATCAATTACAGCCATGATGATTTACTCTTGCGAATTGAAAATGGGTTGCTTCAACACTGGCTCATTGAATCCAAAGTAACGCGAGATATTCTAATGACAAATGGGCATAATAAATATTGGTCTAATATATGTAATAAAGACATATATTGCATTCATTTCGCCTCAGATTTGAGGCAGCTATATATTAGTAGCAATGTCGGACTGGAAATTTTTCAGCTGAAATACATGGATGAAGAAGACGATTAATAACTTTATTTAGCCGTACTAGTTTAATAATTATAATTTCTTCAATGGACTGTATGAGACATATTACAATTTGTATATAAATGTAGGCTTATAGGCCTATATGATTTAATGATGTCTAAGCTTCTGAACATGCAACTTGAGTCTTTTCATTTGTGCACAACAACGTGGTCATGTTAAAATTATTCAAAATCACACACACACATAAATACACTCACAGCCCCCGAACGCATAAACACAGTCGCACACCCCACACACGCAGATGCGCAGATGTACGTATTATATATATATATATATATATATATATATATATATATATATATCATAGGCCTCTTAAAGCAAGGACTGGCGGCAGCCAATCTGGGGTCCGCGAACTTGGGTCCATTGAGTTTTTACCGCCATAGCATAACTTATATTAAATGCTGCAACTGGAGTTTGCACAGTGATACGGCTATGAAATTTGGTAATCACACTTATCGGCTAGGGCTTTTAGTTGTATCCCCGCTTTAAAAATTTCGTATGCGAAGGCAGAGAATTTTTAATGGTGCCAAAAATTAAATGCAATACATTTTTATACGTAGCCAGGATATAAATGAATGAAATGCATTACATTTGCCACTAACATCGTTGAAAAGAAGAATAAATTTGTCGGCAGAAACGCTGTCCACTTGCACTCCTAAACAATTTCCATCATTATATTATACTGTAGTGCTCATTTGCTGTTTCACCACGTAAATTTATCCATTAGGACTGTAATAAGATACTAAATAAGCCTCAAATTATATAATATTGAATCACATTGCATAATACCACCATACACACATCATCCAGAGTGTATTGCACCATTTTCTGAACCAATTTAGCACTACTGCCGGGTTGCTGCTGAAGCAAGCTTACTTCACTAGCGTACAATATAAAAGCCAGTTAGAAATGGTTTAAAATATTTCAGACTTCGTGGATTATCCAAAACGCCATCAGCAGTTGAAGCGTTTCTTCAGAAAGAAAGGTAATCAGGTATGTTACGATATTGAGCGCCCTCACGAATGTCTCAGAAATGACCCACAAGAATGGAGACTATTTTAGGCTCTTACAAACTGAGTCTTAAGACAATGGAGATCGTCTTCCATCTACAATGTATCTATAGTAGCGCCATGTTATCCACATGAAAGAGACGTGCGATAACATAAAGCAGCTAATGAATTACATAAAGTACAGCTGGCACCTCTGTGGTGATATGGAAGTAGTAACCTCTTAATTAGACTGCCGCAGGGATATACGAAATACGTGTGTTTCTTATGTCATTGAGATGGTCGAGCACCGGTATTGCACTACTTGCGCAAGGAATGGATCGCAAACGGTTGGAGAGAAGAATATCCAGCACCCAGCTCTGATCGAGGCTGACAAAATCCTGCTACCACCCAATCACATTAAACAAGGTTTGGTTAAGAATTTCATGAAGGCCATGGGCCGCATAGATGTAAAAACATAAATATTAAAATAAAAAACACGAAAACATGTTTTTTAATATAAAACAAAAACATTTCTGGCCATTACTCATGCCCGCACTAAGCACAAGATCCTTGGCCTACAAACTTGGTGGTGGACATGACTACTGCGGTCCAGCGGACGTTTGCATGGCCCACCATATTGTACCAACAGACTGCATGCAATTAGTGGACCCAGACACAGTTGGTACACCATTGCAGCGTTGTTTAATGTCTGTTCCTAACCCATTTAAACTGACTGACGTTGCTTAAAGCGGCTTCCATTCAGAGTGAATTGATAATAAAATTTGACAATGCTCAGGACTTGGAAATTTATATGCAGGAAATAAAATAAAAAACATAAGGAATTAAAAAACATTAAAAACATGTTTTTAAAGAAAAACTAAAAAAAACATTAAAAAATGTTATTTATATCTATGACGGGCCAGACTTCGCCAGGTTTCTGCTGCCTGCATGAAAAATACCCTCGACTAATCGAGGCAAAGATTAAAGAGGGACTTTTGTCGGTCCTCGTAGTCGAGAGCTATTCAAAGATGACCAGTTCAACAACTTTCTGCAGGATTATGCGAAACAAGCTTGCGATGTTTTACACGATGTGTCTATAAACTTTATCGGGACTGTTAGGAGAGCAAACTACAAGGAACTTGTAGAAGATCTACTGATGTATCAGAAACTTGGCTGCAATATGTCTCTAAAGATTAACTTCCTTCATCAACTGTGGTATGGTTAGTGATGAACATGGCAACCGTAGGCCTATTCATCAAGATATCGCAACAATGGAACAACGATACTATAGAAAATTGTCCACTGCCATGTTGGTTGGACTACTGTTAGACACCCCCCTCAGATGCTCCCTAACAGCTGCACCAGAGACAAAGAAATGTACTACATAGTCTGTGATACTCTATGACTTAGTTTCTACGTGTCTCGATGAGACGCCAGACTTCTGACAAATGTTAACGTTTATCTTCCACCGGGACTGGCGGTGGACAAAGACACTTTTATCCAATTCTTTTGCAATCGTCGGGCGATTGTGGTCGGAGACTTCAACGCTCGCGGCACGCTCTTTGGTGCCAGTGAAACAGACAGAAGGGCCAGTGAAACAGACAGAAGAAGTCGGCTTCTGGAAGAGGCTATGGAGGCGCAGTCGTTTGTACAATGAATACCGGAGTCGGGACGTGCCTTTAACTCGATCTGGCAATGGTCCCGCGGCAGTTGGCTAGAAAATGTGACTGGGTGGTAATGGATGACCCAATGGACAGTGACCATTTCCCGATCGTTGTTACCGTTGGCGAAATTTTTTGGTGAAGGAAGCGCATCAACGCAGACGGCTCTTTATAAACGGGCTGACTGGAGCGCTTTCAAACCCAAGTGCGAAATCAGAATCGGGGGCGAGGTTGCGACAAGTCACAGAGAGTTCGTGGGCGCCCTGCTTTCGGTGACGGAGAAGTGCATTCCAAAATAAAAGCCAAGTAGACGGCCTCGTGACAGCTGTATCGGGCAGTTAAAGCCCCTCGTATGAGCTAGTGTGACGTCTCTTCTTAGCGGTGGCTGCAAGGCTCAGGTCCGCCGCCACGTCAACAGCCGGACCTAATAATGAAAACAACAAAAGCTAGAAATATGTAAATAGCACAGATAGTTAGTTACCTGTTCACACCAGGTAAAACAAAGATCACGTGTTCTGAAAAGAACACGTAGGTCTAATTAAACAAAGCCAAGCAAACACAGCGCTCAGCGCAGACACGTTGAATCACGTCGACTATCAGTTAATCCTTCCTACACACTCAGTTCTACTTTGTTATTAATGCTGCTCTGATGCCTAGAAACCAATAATAATTTATAATATAATTTGTTTTGGATACAGTTCAAGTGACGCCTCACAGCAACGACAGGGGTCGACGTTGATATCTCGCCCTTGATATCATTTGATATTGATATCTATCTATTAAGGGTCTGAAGCCGAGACAGAGCCTTTCGTTGAGGTTCGTCGAAAGGCGAAGGTCGAGAGGAACTCGGGAGCCCATCGGCCCTATAATTATAAAGTCTGAAGTTTGAGGAAGTAGTGACGCAGACTAGAAGCATTCAAATGTTGAACCGTCGGATCTTGTTTTAAAATTTAAACTATCTCTACTGTGCTGGAGAAATTTGTAATCTTAATCATCACTAATATTAACTTTAGCGCCTACCGAAACATTGCCACGTGATATTAGCCATATTAACTTTTAAGCGGGACAATAGTATCTGAAAACACCACTGATCTATGGCCAACTTGAATTAATTATCATAATATCAGCTGGTTGCATTAAGAGCAAATTCAGAAGCAAACGTTGGTTTCGTCTCGATAGCTACGCACTAATCCGGAAAGCAACGTGATCGAAACCAATGGAAAATCCCTTGCAGCATGCACTTTGTTTGTTTGTTTTTCCAGTATGCCATTTATACACTATGGTTGCCAGATGTCCGGTTCTTAACCGTACTGCCACCTACCACGAGCCCCGCACCTACACTGGTGTCCGTTGCTTTCCGAACGATATCTGTAGCGAGGCTGCAATGTCAGTTGACAGCCATTCCTGTTCTAGACACCTGTGTTACGATAGGTCCTCTACTTTCATTTTCATTTTCTTGATTGAAACCATTGGTAAACGTCGTCGTTTCCAGAACCTGTTTTCTGTTTCCCGATTACGTTTCGTACTGTAGACGGTAGCCTCTCCCTGTCTGACTCAGAGCATGTCATAGATATTTGAGAAAAACACAGAAATGAGTACGATTTCGTTGAATTTTAGGCTGGACGGAAAGTTTACGTCAATTTTAGTGAAATTGGTAAGTAGACTATTGTCATTAATTAGGCCCTATCTAATGATAATAATACGTAATAATAATAATAATAATAATAATAATAATAATAATAATAATAATAATAATAATAATAAATGCACTTCATAGCAGAGTTCTAATATGCTTACACAAAGGTATGAGTTGATGATGAACTCCAAATTATTCCGGAACGATTAGGCCAATTTCCGAGATCAGACAGAGTCGGGAGCAACGAGACATTTTTTTCAAGTCTTGAGTGGAAATCTATAGGCCTATATACAGGGTGTCTACGAAAAAAACCCCCCAGCAGGAAAACTTTGATTTCTTAAAAGTTCCTAAACATATTTTTATCAAAATTGCCACACTTGTGCAGCACATATTTCGCCACCTTTCTGCCACTTTTCATCTCATTTGCATGTAAGATGGCCATTTTGTGAGATATCAAAGTCAAACTTCGATTTTTACTACTCAGTCGCAGCATGACAGGCCTAAATATCTATAGCTTCACATAAATTTGGCTTCATGTCAATTTTGGTGGTATTAGTAGCAGTTGTTGTTGTTGTTCCAGTAGCAGTAGTAAAGTTTAAATCGAATGCAATTTTGTAAACATGTTTTTAAACTCACAGAATTCGACATAACAATAAAAGTTTGATTTAAACTTTCAAAATGGGTAAAATATCGAATGAAGATAAGATGCGAATTCAGACATTGCGGGAGCTTGGCTTTAGATACCGAACAATTTTTGCAATTAAGGTTAGGGTTAGGGTTAGGGTTTGCAATTATGTCCGATAACCATCTTGAACAATTGTGGTTTAAGTTGAAATTTCTAGACAATCAATAAAATGTTGTCTGTTGATTTGTAAAAATCGAATTTTGACTTTGATATCTCACAAAATAGCCATCTTACATGCAAATGAGATAAAAATTGGCAAAAGGTGGGAAATATGTGCTACCCTGAGTGGAAATTTTGATAGAAATATATTTAGGAACTTTTAAGAAATCAAAGTTTTCCTGCTGCTGGGGTTTTTTGTAGACACCTGTATATATATATATATATAATTTATTTATTTTATTTATATATTATATATACTTAAGTCCTCGGGAATGAAGTACCTAGGGCATAAAAAAATATATATATATATATATATATATATATATATATATATATCCTCTGTGCGTGTGTATATATAATTATATATGTAGGCCTATACACCGTATTATATATGTAGGCCTATACACCGTGTCCACTAAAAAGTAAGCCAATGCATTTATCAGCACAGCCGTACTTATACTGAACAGATTTTAAATTTTTTGTAGTTGCTATTAGAGATGTAGCTCTTGGTACTTGTACTCGAGTACAGCTCGAGTACAATTTTTCAGTACTTGTACTTGGATGTGTAGGTTACACAAGCATACTTGTAGTTTAGACTCCAGTCTCCAGTACTTGTACTTGTCATTGTACTGATGTGTACTTGAATTGACATTATGACTAAACCTCGTTGCTAATTGTGTCAATATTATTGAATAACTGCGACAAACAGAAAGCTGCCCGTTAATATGCGCAAATACAAGTGAAGTTTTTAATATCTCAAAAAGCCACTCAAATTGCATAATTGTGAATGCTTCACAGTCGTGCCTAACAGTTTCTATATATCCTTTATTTAACTATTTGAAATGTATAGGTTAAGCATGATTGATTGACATGCAATTATTTGTTTTTTTAGAAAAAAAATATACTAATTTTACCTTTTGCAGACGACAACTGTGAGTGAACTCTATAGCATCATCAGGAATAGATTTCCCAACGCTGCTCAGCTGAACTTCTATCTAGTAGTCTTACGTGATGGTAAACAAATGCAACTATATATACTTAATATGTGCGGAACCTATTATATATATACATATATGTATTTGGAAAAGTAAAGAAATACAAATGAAAACAAAGATGCGAGTATTGCAGACATGTGTGTTCAGCAGCATGTTATATGGATGTGAAGCTTGGGTGTACACGAAGGAGATAGAAAGAAGGATATTAACGTTTGAGAGAAAGTGCTACCGGAAATTACTACGAATCCGATTAATAGACAAGATACATAATGAGGAGATATACCAGAGAGTACAAATGAAAGAAAATGTAATGCAGATGAGTATAAAAAGAAAACTAAGGCTGTTTGGGCATATCTGTAGAATGAAGGAGGACAGAAAAATCAAGACCTTAGTGTTTGGAATAATGGAGGGAACGAACAGAAGGGGCAGACCACACAGAGAATGGGCGGAAGACATTGCGCAGTGGGGCGGAGACAGCCTACAAAGGCTAAGCCATGCCGCGCAAAACAGAGAGGTGTGGGAGACAATAGTGGAAAAGGCATCGGGCACCTACGGGCGTTGAGCCTATGGTTGTTGATGATGATGATGATGATGATGATATGTATATATACATATATATAGCCTATATTATGTGTACAGATAAAAAGGGACCAAACCGATTTAAACCGTAACTTTAAGAAAACTTGGCCGAATTCTGTAAAAATTTGCAATTTGAAACAGGAATAACTTGGACTCAGATAGACACAAAATTTACCTGAAAATTTCAAAATAAATATTAAACATGTTCACCGAAAAAAGACATCTGATTTCAGACGTTAATTGCACCAGGATAGAAAATGGTAAACGCAACTGACAGGGATACTTCCGTGTAGGCCTAAGCTGATGTGCTGCTGTACAGTAACAGTATTAAGGCAAGCAGTATATCTAATGTGAACATTCTGCGGTTTTCTAAACTGTTTAGAAGAATCAACAACCCTCGATGAGAACTCTTCGGCCACCATCGAGGAAGAAGGCTTATTTCATTTAGCCACTGTGGATTTCTGCATCAAGGCCCTGGGCGGCAGCTGCAGAGACCTTGAACCTCTGCCTGGATACATAGAAGTAACTACGAGTCCATGTGACATCACATACGACGACGATACCGAGATCAAGAGAGCCAGGATGCCTTGTGGATGCGTAATCGGTAAACAGCTGGATTTCTCGCGTATAATAGCATAGATTCCTTATTAAGCAGTGGCGGTTCCACGTAGGGGATGAGTGGGGATGCATCCCCCCACCGGACTTTTGTTTTTGCTTGTTAAACCTATTTTTGGGTAAAAGTCTAGTAAAACTACGAGGAAGAAACTGCGGATTACCTATTTTTGCTTGTCGACCTAATTCTATGTAAAATTGCAAACGTATAGTAAAATTAGAGGGAAAATTCCTTTTTGTCAGACTTTTTCTACAAAGTTTATTGAATTTTTTTCCTTCTCTTTTCACCCCCGACCGACTTCTACACTTCCTATGAATCCATTCGGAACCATTCCATTCCCCCACTAAGAAATCCTGGAACCGCCACTACCCATAAGCTCAGGCGGCTAAAAGGCCAGTCAATTGGAAAGCACCCAGTCACTCAATGCTTTGTAGCATTCCTTATTGTTTGTTTTTATGTGCATTTAACCAATATCGTCAAATCTTGTCGAGAGAGAATGTTCTGGATAATCTGTTTTGTTCTGTTCTTTAACCGCCCTCGATGCGAGGTTGGGCTACGCTATGAATCACGTCTCTCCATATCTGTCTCTCTTCTGCTTTCAAATGAGAGTTACAGGTGTTCCCATGCATTTTTCATTTTCGGATGCAATTTTGGGGTTAAAACCCCCCTTAGCTGGCTGCCGATTGGAAAAAATATAAGTGCTATAGAAAATAGAAAGAATATTAAGGTAACGACCTTTTTTCTCGTCAGCTTCTAAAAAAAATAACATTTTTCCAAAGTTTGGTCACGATCGAAACCAACCCCCTTCCCGAAATCCTGGCTATGTCATTCATGTAGCATTTTTTAGTGGAACGGTGAAGTTGATGCCTAGCTTGTTCTGATTCAGATGTTATCATGACTTTGGTCTTCCTTGCATTGATTTCTAGACAATAATTTTTGTTGATGTTGTTCAGTCGGTCTCAGGGGCGTCATTTGGAGCAGCGGGGGCGGTGCCCCAAAGAAATGAAGAAATAATGTGGGATGTATTAAATAAATAATAGGCTAAATGTGCAAAAATAGCCAAAAATGCCAAAAATGTCAAACATACACAAATTTGCCAAATTTGGCCCAAAATTGCTAAAAAATTGCCAAAATTGCCAAAATTTCGCCAGAATATGCCAAACATTGCCCAAAGTTTGTCAAAAAAATTATCTCGCCCCGAAAAAGTGTGAAATGATGCTACTGGTCGGCCTCTTAATTCTTCAAGATCTTGTGACGCTGTTGTTATAAGCGCTATAGCACCTGGATATATGAGATTTGTAACCTTTCTTCCTCCGATTCTTAGTCCACCTTCATATCCATCTAACATTTCCATCATCATTACTTCAAAAATTGATGATCTAGCATGGAACTGAAATACTGAGATTGGCCAGTCTGCAATGTTTTCTCATCCAAAAGTTCGGATTTAATACGATTCTTCGTTCGAAAGGTGGCCGATGTAAGTTTTCAGGAAAGCTAAATGTGATCATGACTGTGAGTTAGTGGTGGCTCGAGCTATAGAGTTCTGAATTCTTTGATGATTTAACAAAGATTACAATAATAAGTGGCGTCAATCCCGTGAGGGTCCTTGGGTGCGGACCCTGACGAAAATGTGGTTGTGAGAGTCCATAAAGCATTGGGCCCTCACAAAAATCTGAATTGTATATTGTACCTTTGTATGATTATTTAATAAATTGTTGCGTTGGGTAGATAATAGATATAATTAGCAACTGGTATTTTGGAACATTAAACAGAAATAAGAATTATGCTAAAAGAGTACATGGTACACTCCTTCAGCATAACACAAGCTGGCTCAACAACAGGTGGACTCACAACTTTTACGACAGATTGACGCCACTGACAATAATCAAGTATACTGGTAATAGATCTGACAAGAGAAACGAAGGGCAAATTTAGCAACAAGATCTCGAAATCACTTAATATAGCTAATTTTTAAAATAATAGACGTGCATGCTTTTAAAGTCGTTTATTTAATTACATTGTGCTGTGCAAATTTGGACAAAACTTGGGGATGAGCTGACTTTGAATGACTAAGGCGGGTATAATAGTGATAGCAACTTATGCCATGACGGACGTAAGTGTATTGGATCAAGCATCGTATTAATGCTTCCTTGCTGACAATGTATTTATTTTCTTTGTGGTTTATTTTTAAATAGGTCCAGATGCTATGAAAGGCTACTGCAATACCATCATAACTAGCGGAAAAGTCGCGTTTTCTTGCCCAAATTGCGGCAGCGTCTGGCGTTTACAGTGGGTGAGACATGTTCTATCGGCAATCCAAACTGAGGAAGAAATGAAAGCCTTCAGTTCCAAGTTGAATGATAATTTCATCGCAAAAGAACCAAAGATCCAACCGTGTCCTCATTGTAAGAACTTCTTGGAACGCGATTTCAATGAGCCCTTTAAGAATCCAAACTGGGTTCAATGCCCAAAATGCACAGCCGAACAAGGCAGACCGATTGAATTCTGCTGGGTCTGCTTACGGCCGTGGATGGATCAGGGGAACCAACTGACGTGCGGAAATGCAAATTGTACTGGAAAAGATCCCAGGCTGAAGCATCTTCAGGCGTGTCAGACTAAGCAAATCGGTAAAGTCGACGGAGTTCCGTCCGTTCGCTGCTGTGTGAAATGCGGAGCATTGATTCATCATGAAGATCAATGCAAGCATATGACATGCAAGTGTGGATACGCCTTTTGTTTCGTCTGCCTGAAACCACAAATGAATGAATGGCAATGCGGAGAGGCATACGATCGCTGTGAAGTGGCACCTCGACAGCAGTTCATTTTCGAAAAAGAAGCTCATGAATATGCCTTTCTCCAAAATTTGGAGATGAAGATGAAGAGGGGAGATGGGAGATGAATACAGAGACTACGTTGAAGAGACTATATCTGTTGAATAGTTTAGTCGTTTTCGGTAGCACAGCTTATGATTATGATAAGCCGACTTTTAATAGAATTAATAACATTTTCCGTATTCCTCTCATGGAAAACCAATCACATTCCCTAATCTACTGTGATAAAAGGTAATTCGGGCGCCGTTTGCGTTATTTGGCAATTGCTGATTCTATGGTCATCTTTTTGAAACAGCTTAAAACTCGTCTATTTATCAATATGCAGTAAATAACAGCGGAGCACCTCTGAGTTATTTTTCATAATTGGCGCTATAGCAGTGGCGGCTCCACAGGGGACCAGGGCGCGCGTGTTCCCCTATTGAGTCACTGTTGGCCCTCTGTTGGGACCCTATGTTTATTACTACATACATAGCAACAAATGGTTGGCCCCCATGATTAGAAGTTGCCACCCCATCGCCCCCCACTTGCCAAGTCCTGGAGCTGCCAATGCGCAGAAGACAAACGTTCTGATGATGGAAATGAAGATGGAAGTCAATGCATGACAAAATGATAGGCTAATGATTCACAAAATAAGAAATATGCTAATGATTTCAAGACTATAAAAGTTTAAATTATCGAAATACTAAAAATATAATTCATTCTCTTATTTTTGCTTATTAACTTGTGCTTACAGTGCATACATGTGTTTAAACTGTTGATTGCCTTACTGAGTCTCTGTGTCGTTCTATAGCGTTTTACTTTTTCCCGGGAACCCTGAATAGACCTATACCCGTCCATTTTACATTGAGTTACAGTTAAATACATTTCCCAACCCACCCCCGACCCCTCCGCAAAGACCAGTCTTTAATGTAATTCTACAATTCATAAACTGTCAAACTGGCCACGATGAAGCAACAAAAAGCCATCAATAGTATGTTCACATTCTAGAACGTTCTGCGTGGTTCAGAGCATCAGACATGCCATTAGGCCTAGACAGTGAAAAAGTTTAAAGATGCCTTCCACGGAGACTTCCCTTCCGACGAATACTGTCAAATATCGTTCTCGGCACTGACTAATGTAAAAAAATTAAAAGGAGAGTCATCTTTATATAACATAAAGATCAATATAAATAGCATAAAAAAATATTATCAGAATTTGCTATAATGCCACCTGTAAACTGAAATGTAGCCTACAACAGGAAATATAACATTTTGCAGTTCAACTGAATTCAAAATTGAAACTGAAATGCAAGTTTAATACTTGAAGATAAACTATCGCAAACTAAAACCACTTAGTCTGAGTTTCTAAGCAAGATACTCCATTAATCGTCCATGTCGTACTTTCGCCAGAGGCATTGTCATAAGTGCCCTGACGCAGTCCAAGGTACCTTCTCCAATCCCAAACCTTCGTTGTTACGATTTGCTGGTTAGCAAGTATCATAAAAATTCTTAAATGAATCAGATAGTAAGGAGAATGCAACTGATATTGGCTTTTTGGTTTGTGTTTATTTACCTAAGGTAACGTCAATTCGATAGCAAACACGTACACAAAGGCCTCGTACATGTAAAAATGCATAGCTGCACAAATCACAAGTGGCTGTTAGAAAATAATGAAAATCGATTTTTATTGCTTTCTTATGTGCAAAATCTTGAATTGTTGCCTCTCATTTTATGTCTCCGGAGCGGACGGCCCCTCCACCACCTTAGCAAATATCTTTTCAAAGTGTTACAATAGCACAGTTTTCCGTTTCTTTCTATAGATTTTCTTAATTAATTTTCTCATATTAATCCATTTTTATTTTACATATTTATTTGCCATATTTTGCACTGTGCTCTAGCTCAAAATTAGTTTTACAATAATGTTTAAGCGTAAAATTTCCGACCAGAATGCATATGGGTGTAGCACGCAGCCTCAGAGCATTTGCCTCAGTCGGCATCGACCCATATGAGGCTGTCCGTCCACGTGTCGCCATTGAGAAGTCCCTGGGTCCTGTCAACGGATGTGGAGGACAAGTCGTAGGCATTCATGTGAAAAGCTTTCAGTGCTTTGGCGTCTGCTGAGAGAAGAGTCCAAGTTTCGGATGCATATATATATATATATATATATATATATATATATATATATATATATATACGGAAGCAACACTGGTAGGATCAGAGTTTGGTACACACTCGAATTTCGATGTTAGGGGTTAGGTAACGATCTTTCCACGTGTTCTTTAGTGCTGAGACCGCCGGACCTATACGTCGCCTCATCAGTGGCGGCTCTAGAATTTGGCAAGTAGGGGAAGGGTCGTTGGGGTGGTAACTTATGAGCATGGGGGCCAACCATTTGCAGATAGGTATGTAGTAGCAGGTGTATGGACCCAATACGGGGCCACTGCGGGATGGCCAGACATTCAATAGGGGGCACGGGCCCTTCGGGCCAACTTTGTGGAGCCGCCACTGCTTCTCGTGTCTAGTTTGCAGTGGTCGTCTACAGATTGAATACTGCCGAGGTAGACAAAGTGTTCAACTTGTTCAATCTGGTTACCTTCTAGGTCTACTATGATCGGTAGTAGGTGGTTGCCTGTGATCAGGTTTTGGATTTTGGTTTTGGCCAGGAGATGCGTAGGCCGAGAGGAACAGAGGTCTCTTGGAAGCTCGTGAGGCATTTAAATGCCTTCGCTTCTGATTTCAACAGAAACGTAGTGTCATCAGCATATACAATATTACAATATGTCGGATAAAACTCTTTTGGCTGGTGGATATTTGGCCGAATGGTTGATCGACACGAAACATACCAGACAAATGTGTCCACCTGTATCTTATTTACTTCTCTTTTGCGAACTGTGTAATAACAATAGGACTCAACCACTGAAACCGTAAACTTATACTTTACGTCAGCACTGCATCATAGAGAGGCAAAAATCATGCTATCCATCTGTCGCTCTCTCTCTCTTCCTCTCTCTCTCTTCCTCTCTCTCTCTTCCTCTCTCTCTCTTCCTCTCTATATGACGCATTCGCTTACTACCACCGAAATAGGCCGTTGTGCTCTTATACATAGACTTATAGCATTATACATGGATGCGAATGCACCAAGAACTCTCTGAGGACGTTATTTATGGTGTGTGCGCCCTCCTATTTCGGAACCCTGGGTGACCCGTCAAATGCGCGCCGACATTTGCGCGATATTAGTTGATATAATTGGGGTTATGGTTAGGGTTAGAGTTAGGGTTTGATTTTGGGTTATGATTAAGACTATAGTTACTACAGCACGGATGACTTTTAATTTATAGCGCAATTCGTGCTTCCTCGAAATACGCGCTAATGTCGGCGCGCAAATGTCGGCGCGCAAATGTCGGCGCGCAAATGTCGGCGCGCAAATGTCGGCGCGCAAATGTCGGTGAAACGAACATTGGCTACATCACTGTTAAATAGAACAATTATAAGTTATCGCCTGATTAAGATGAGTTGATGACAGTTAACCCATTTAAAGCCAAAGTTGCGTTAACGCAACGCAAAGTTTAAAATTGTCCATTTTTTTCCAGGAAAGGAATTTTCTCAAAATTCTTTTTTGTATTCATTTACTTATTTATCACTTATAATAAAAGGCTGCTTTTGAGTTAATATCATCTTTTTACTTGCTGCTAATGTTAGTGTTATTACCTAGCCCATTAGCGTGTCAAAATAGGACAGTTGTAATCGCTTTACAGTTTCATACTAAAAAATTATTTTCCAGCCGGATGAAGAAATTTTCGGTAGCACGAAGATTAGTCTACAAATTGATATCAAATTTAAACAGACATTCCAGCTCGTTTTCATGTTATCCTTCGTTAAAGTTTAGTGTTGCGTTTTCGCAACTTTGGCCTAATGTGTAGTAATTCCGGTGCAACGCTAAAGTTGCGGTGTCAACAATCTTTTAGGCTCAAGCCACTCAAATATTTGTGTGATAACTCTAAAGTGATAACTCCACAGTGAATAAAGATGACAAACTGTACCAAGTTCGCAACTACATCGATATTCTGAACAAAAACTTCTCCAAGTTTGGAGTCTTTCACATAACCTTAGCATTGATGAGCCGATGGGGAGAGGGGATTGAAAGAGGGAAGGGAGGTTTGGGAGGAGCAAAGTAAGTTGTACGGGTTTTCGGTGCAGCGTTGTGTGGGTTTGGGAACGAGGGTTTAGGGCCGGTGGGGTAGGGCGGGCGGGAATGGGTTGGGGCCTGGGCGGGGATTGGTTGGGGCCTGGGCGGGATGGGTTGGGGCCTAGGCGGGGATGGGCTGGGGCCGGGACGGGGATGGTTGGGGCCGGGGCCATTGGGAGAGGGATGGGAATAGGGAAGCGAGAACGGGGGCTTGGGGCCTGTGGGGTAGGGCGGGGCGGGAATGGGTTGGGCCTGGGCGGGGATGGGTTGGGCCGGGGCGATTGGGAGAGGGATGGGGAGAGGTAATGGGAAAGGGGGTTTGGGCTGGTGGGTAGGGCGGGGCTGGATTGGGGAGGGGCGAATGGGAGGGGTACAAAGTTCAGGCAATCAGGACGATTCGTTAAACTGCCATGAATACGCTTCGTCAAACGCTCCGTCGATTAAGCAGTTTGGTTACCAATGGCAACAACGTCTTCCAACATCTGCCGTGTATCGTGACTGACAAACAGACATAGAGAATTATATAAATCATATATATATATATATATATATATATATATATATATATTGTTCTACTGTATAAGTGACATAGCCTGTATTACAGCACAATGAATAAATGGTCTTACAGTGTATAATCGTATACATTATACAACAGTGCCATGTATTACATATTAAGCCAAAGTTGCGTTTTCGCAACGTTGGGTAATTCGATACCCAAATGACCCAGTGCTCCAAACCTGACATAAGGTCATTAGATTAACTCTATATGTAATAGTCTTAGGCACATTTCTCAAATCTAGGACCTATGTCAGCCTCGACCGGTGCTCCTGGTCGCGCTGACGTATAGCAGTTGAGTCGAACTCTAACGATGACTACGACTTGTCGTATTTTCATATATTTTAATTAAATCATAAAAATATAACACCAAATTCAAGACTCCATTACAACAAAACGCATCGTCATGGCGGCTACTCTCCCGGAAGACGCTCCCTCCCTCTTTTTCTACTTCCTCCAAACTTATCCCGCTAATTTTGATTCCCGCTAAAACAAAACCCCTAAATAATTTTTATTCTTCAAAAGTCACCCTGACACCATCATCCTTTCCCAGTTTACAAATTATCGATGATATAATCATGCTCAATAAAATATAATTTGTAAACTTCTGATCCCAAGGGTAGCCTAAAACACTAAATTATACATACTATCACATGTGACAATGCCATACCAAACAATCCAAATAACCCCTATAACATCAATAATCAAACTTAACACTCAGATTGCAAACCTGCAATCCATGTCTATCCACCTTGTAACAATCATATAATTTTAATTAAGCGAACCAATTAGGCCTATAAACTTTATGACCATTACTCAGTGTACTGATTCTTCATGAAAATTAAATCATAAACATTACTTTATCACAAGTCTCTCACAACCTAAATTGTTAGTACGTTGACTAGCGTCTAATACAATCATCTGAATTGTCCTTTCATATTAATCTTGATAAAGCGTCAGCAACAACATTCAATGACCCTTTCTTATATTTAACTTCAATATCAAATGACTGTAATGCAATACTCCATCTCATTAATTTGGCCGATTTAGACATAGCATTGGCCACATATTCCAATGGATTATGATCACTGTATACAATGGTATGTACACCAAAAATCCACAACTTAAATTTATTCAATGACCATATCACTGCATATGCTTCTTTTTCAATTGTAGACCATTTAATTTGAGATTCTGTCAATTTGCAACTAGCAAAAGCTACTGGTCTTTCACATCCTTGTTCACTTACTTGGGTTAAAACTGAACCGACTGCCACACCACTGCTATCACAATACAAATTAGTAACACGATTCAATTCGAAATTTGTCAACACTTGCCTTGAACAAATTAAATCCTTCAACTGGTTAAATGCATCTTCATGCACTTTTGTCCATACAATATTCACAGGCATATGTTTACAAGTTAGATCAGTTAACGGTTTGGCAATAGCTGCAAAATTGGGTAGAAATGATCTATAGTACCCCAACATTCCTAACATCTGTTTCACCCCCTTTTTTGTTTCTGGTCTTTTCAAGCTTTTCATTGCCAAAACCTTTTCCGGATCCATCTCTATGTTCCCTGACCCTACGAAATGACCCACAAATTTAACCCGAGGTTTTCCAAATTCACATTTTCTCAAATTCAAAGTTAGATTATGCTCTCTCATTTTCATAAGGAATTTTCTGACATGCTCCAAATGACTTTCCCACGACTTCGAATATACAGCAATGTCATCAACATACGGTTCACAAAATGATTTCAGTGGTAATAAAATAATATCAACTGCCTTAACAAAAGTACGTCCAGAATCGACAAGTCCGAATGGTACCCGGTTCCATTCAAATACTCCAATATGCGACACAAAAGCTGTTTTCCATTTATCGCTTTCTTTAACTAAACATGACCAATAAGCGCTTCTACAATCAAATACGGATATGTATTTAGCATTAGCAATTTTATTCACAACTTCAGTTACCATTGACATCGGATAAGGTGACTGCACTGTAAATTTGTTTATGTACCTAAAATCGCAAGCCAGTCTCAAATCTCCAGTTTTCTTAACAACAACGACTAAAGGGCTCGTCATTGAACTTACTGATGGACGAATTATTCCATCATCTAACAATTGTTTCAACTGTTTTTCCAATTTTTCCCGATATGCTAAAGGAACCCGATAAGCCTGAAATTGTTTTGGTACAAAATCAACTTTTAAGTTAATTTCATGTTCTACCACATGACATGTCCCAGGTTTTGAACTAAATCGATCATGAAACTCAAATAATAGCTGAGATAATTCACCTCGTTGCTTTTCGTTCAAATGACTCAATTGTTGATCATCAATTCCAAATTCTTCCATCACATCATTAACAAATGGTTGTTCAACGATTTCACCAAAATCAGTATCTTCATCAATCAATGCAATGCAATTTAAAGTTCTAACATGATATTTTCTTAATTTATTAGCATGAACAATTCTTCTACCTTGATCACCTAAATCAATTAAATAGGAGTGTTTAGACCTTTTTTCTAACACTTCACAAGGCCCATGCCACCGAGAAATTAACTTGTTAGTAGACGTTGGATACAACACAATAACCATTTCACCACATTGAAATGACTTCTCCTTTGCCCTTTTATTATACTGATCAGTGTAATTCTTTTGTTGTATCTGAGCATATTGGTCTGCAAATTCCCATGTTTGGTTTAGTTTATCTTTAAGATTTTCCAAATACTGAATGGGCTTGATCCCCAATCCTGGTGGTAAATTTATCTCTTTAGCCCATATCTCTTTCAGTAGTGTAAGGGGTCCCCTTGGTATATTCCCATAAACTAATTGATATGGTGCTACCCCAGTAGTGGCATTGGGTACTTCCCTCATTGCCCACACTACAAAAGGTATGATAAGATGCCATTGCTTTGGTTTTTCACAAATAACATGCTTAATCATTTGTTTATAAGTTTGGTTCCATCGTTCTACAAGTCCCGATGCTTCTGGGTGTAAGGGTGTATTAAATCTTGGACTACACCCTAGTAATTTCAAAAATTCTTGAGTCAATCTAGAAGTGAAATTAGTCCCACAATCGCTCGTGATAACAGCCGGCACGCCTACATTTACAAATAGGCCTAACAAAGAATCACATACTGATTTAGCAGTCAAATTCTTAAGTAACATGATGCTAGGAAAACGTGTGCATGAATCAACAACACATAAAACGTATTTGTGTCCTGCCGATGATGCAGGTGAAATTGGGCCAATTACGTCCATCGTGAGTTTTCGAAATGGGATTTTCTCCCTCATTATAGGTGCAATTGGTACTCTGTCTGTTGTCAAAATTCTAGACCTTAGTTGACATGGTTCACATGATTTACAATAATTATATATGTCTTTCCTCATTTTTGGCCACGAAAATGATAATCTAACCCTATCCAATGTCTTTTTCAATGCTAAATGGCCCCCAAAAATCGAATCATGTGCCATATTTAACACCTTCATTCTCCTGCATGTGGGTAACACTAACTGATGAACCTTTTGTCCACAAACCATTTGGGTTTTATACAACAATTCTTTTACGATCATAAATCCTGCCCCCTTCCTCTCTGTCAGCTTCCACCAAGACTCCAACGTAGGATCTTCTTTTTGCTGTTTCACAAATAAATCAGCATCTGCCATCATTTCTGTTACATTTAAATCCTCTATTTCTTCTTCTGGTTGTTGCATTAAGATGCTTACCCCATAATCTTCATCATCATTTTCTTCTATAACTGTTTCAAGTTTTCCATTTTCATTAATACCCTCATTCTCTTCCTCTGTTTCATCCATCATTACATTCCCAATTATTTCTCCCTTGACCTTGTCTTTTGCTTCCTGTGCTTGTTTCCTTGTTACCATATTCGATATCACAGGATTTATAATCGTTTGTGTTTTCTCTTGCAATTCCTTAATAATTTCTGGGTGTAATAAAAACATTTCATTATTTCCCGTGTCTTTCATGACAGCACATATCAAATTTAACCCATTTCCAATATTAACTTTACTCTGATTCAATTGAGGTTGATATTCAAGATCATCTGGCCACAATCTAATACATAAAGATACTAATTTTGTAGGAACAACATCACCAGTAACACCCTGTACATTAATGCATCCAACATATTGATTATCCAACCCTGCAATAAGTTTTTCATTGATCACAGGTATTTCAGTGCCAGAATCAATGAGGGCCTTAACTTTGATATTTTGTGCTAGGTTATTACCCACAATTTCAACATCAATATATTGCAATTCACATTTCTTAATTTTCAATTGTGAAACGTTATCATTATCCATATCAAATGCTTCAACTGCAACATCATCATGCAACTTACATTTCATAACATTCATTGGTTGATCAGATATATCATCCACTACAACATTATTCTCACCATGGTTATAAGATTCATTAATATTTACATTCCGTACATCATTCTGTACTGCAATGCTAACATCAGCACTATCTAAATCAATCGTGCAACGATTGACATTCAAATTTTCTTTAATGGCTCTTTTTGGACATCCGGACGAGATATGCCTCGTATCCGAACATATGTAGCAACGACGTGTTGGTTGTCCCTTGTGGAATTTGTCGGTATGTCGAGTTGATCGACAAATACGGCATCGATCCAAGTCAGTGCTCCTTGGTTCCTCTTTCACTTCTCGTCTCGGATAGTTTGTATTCGTATAGGTAGGTTGCTGAAATCTGCTCTTACCATTTTCTTTGTACTGAGATGTGTTCGATTTGTAAGACACCTGTGGATTGAAACAGGCATTCGACCAGTCATGTCTGCCAACTGATTTGTCCTGGATAATTCGACCCAGACCCTGGTTCTCATGGAGATCTGCGAGATCTGCAATCTCACTCGCAGCTAATACTTCAGTTCCTTCCTTCAGGAGAATAAACTGTAGTGCATCTCGAGGTAACACCTCCTTCAACTGATCTGCAATTACGAGATCAAACAATTTCTTGTAGTCATCAGTTATGTGTTTGCTATCTACATAATATTTAAAATAGTTTTTCAATCTTGAAGCGAAATTATTATAAGTTTCATCTCTTAGTTTAGATGCAGTTAAAAATTTTCTTTTATATTCCAAAGGTGTTAAGCGAAATTCTTTCAAAATTTGATCCTTTACAGTCTGATATGAATCTAATTCTGTTGCAGTTAAACTGTTAATTGCTGTTCGGGCTTTTACCGACATTCTAGTTAACAACAATTTAACCCAAAATTCTCTTTCAGTATTAAAATTATCAAAAATTTTCTCCACTTCCTGAAAATAGACAGTGACTTCCATAGGATCCTCTGGCATGTTAGGTAATGCATGCTTCAACGTATCTCCTGCCTTCTTAAAACGAGATGCCATTGAAGACTCTCTATCTTCTTGTCTCTGCTGTCTTTGTTGTTGAGCCAGTTCTGCTGCATTTCGTTCTCTTCTTTCTACAGTCAATCTATCTTCTGATTGACTAAACAACTGCCTCCATCGTTCATCTGCCTGTTCTTTCTGAATTCTTTGCTGTTCTTCAGTCTTTTCTTCGCGAATTCTTTGTTGTTCTCTCTCTTCTTTTCTCCTTTCATCCTCTTGTTCTTTCTGAATTCTTTGCTGTTCTCTCTCTTCTTTTCTCCTTTCATCCTCTTGTTCTTTCTGAATTCTTTGCTGTTCTTTCTCTTCTTTTCTCCTTTCATCCTCTTGTTCTTTCTGAATTCTTTGCTGTTCTTTCTCTTCTTTTCTCCTTTCATCCTCTTGTTCTTTCTGAATTCTTTGTTGTTCTTTCTCTTCTTTTCTCCTTTCATCCTCCTGTTCTTTCTGAATTCTTTGCTGTTCTTCAGCCTTTTCTTCGCGAATTCTTTGTTGTTCTCTCTCTTCTTTTCTTATTTCATCTGCTTTCTCTCTCTGAATCCTTTGATCTTCCAACCACATTTGCATAAATATTGCCATCTCCGAACGACCTTCTGTAGGCGTCGATTGAATTCCTTCTTCTGGTTCCTGAAAATTTCCCTTAACCCATTCTTGTGCTACTAACTTCATGCATTCCTCCCGAGATGCTTTGTTCACAATGTCTTCCGCCACGCCATACTTTCTTAAATAACCTTTTAACCTTTCAGTGCTCGCCTTTCGAATTTTCGTTCTATCGACCTCCGATAATTCCTCCATACCGATGAAAGTACTATTCTGAAAACTGTTTTCTCAAAATAACAAGATTGACGATACTTCTCTTCCAATGAGGAATATTAAACAAAATAACAAGATTGACGATACTTCTCTTCCAATGAGGGGCGTTCCACCTCCAAAGGCTCGTCGAAAACTCGTGGGTGTTCTTTTTGACTTCTGACACCAGACTGTCAGCCTCGACCGGTGCTCCTGGTCGCGCTGACGTATAGCAGTTGAGTCGAACTCTAACGATGACTACGACTTGTCGTATTTTCATATATTTTAATTAAATCATAAAAATATAACACCAAATTCAAGACTCCATTACAACAAAACGCATCGTCATGGCGGCTACTCTCCCGGAAGACGCTCCCTCCCTCTTTTTCTACTTCCTCCAAACTTATCCCGCTAATTTTGATTCCCGCTAAAACAAAACCCCTAAATAATTTTTATTCTTCAAAAGTCACCCTGACAACCTATTTCTATGATTGGCCGTAAATGGGTTAATTATAATTACTTTATTATTGGTAAAATCTTTCCAGTTAAATGCCAAGATTTTCCAACTAGTTGCTTGCATCGCAGTTGGGTCCTGTTACGCTTGTCACACACTCAAATTAACAATTAAGACGCGACATTCATTTTCCTTTTCCAGGTGTCGTTAGAGTCACCTAGGCGCAATGTGGCTATTCATTTCACGTATTCCATTCCACGTCTTCGTGTCCCATTCTGACGTCTGTAGGAGGCGCGGTCAGGGTCATTTCTACGATTAACCACTTGGGGAGTGTCGGTAAATTCTGGGGGTCCTCTGCCAAAAGTCTGACAAGCAAAAGAGGTCATCCCATTGCTGAGATTGGGGGCGTTGGAAGGTGTCGGTTTCAAATTGGGGGTGTTGGGGGTGTTACGGGGTGTAAAATATCTCTGGGAGCGGTTTGTGGTTGCCTCGTCGATGTTAAAGTTGAGGATTCAAGACGTCAATCAACTGATGAAATCCGTCGTTGGCTGTGCAAAGGGGCGTGTCCAGGGACACAAGTGTCACCGCAGATAATTACAACTGCCTTATGTAACTTCTACGAAGTCGATGTCACGCTTCGACCAAAGATTTCTCTGATTCATGAATGACAATTTCCAAAATAAATGATTGGACACTACTACTGTTACTACAGTACTTCTACTACTGGTACTACTGGTACTACTACTGCTACTACTACTACTGCTGCTGCTGCTGCTGCTGCTGCTACTACCACTACTGCTACTGCACTGCTGCTGCTGCTGCTGCTGCTGCTGCTGCTGCTACCACTGCTGCTACTGCTACCACTGCTACTGCTACTGCTGCTGCCACTGCTACCACCACTGCTGCACTGCTACTGCTACTACCACTGCTGCTGCTACCTGCTACTACCACTACCACCACGGTGTACTACTACTATTACTACCACAGTTGCAGTAGTTTTTAAAAAAACCTGTGTGGCGTACTTGTCGAATATCCCGACGCCCCTACAATCGAGACACGAATGCGGGACATTGAAGCGTCCAATTGTCCTCCGCCAGACGCGTCTGATCGGGGGTCGTCGGGGGTTCACCGTCTCTCGCTTAGCATCGACCGACGCCGATGACTGCGCTGCCGCTAGTGACAGATCCACCCTTCAGACCAAAAAAGAGTGAAAAAGACGATGGGGGATCGGAGGGAGAAGACGTGGTGAGCCGGCCGCAGAGAGCCTCAACTCACCACGGAGCTAGTTTTATCATTGTTCAGTTGAAGATCGAAGTAAGCGGTGGCTGAATCCCACCAAACCACTCTCGCTCCCTTCTCGCCCAGAGGCGGGAAAGAGCAGACGAAAGCTTAAGCAGAACTAAAGGTCAAGCGATCAGCGACACAGTTTATATATGCAGCAGGAGCATCAGACGATTTCACAACACTCGGCCAGCGATGGTGCAATCGAAAACAATGACGCAGTATAGAGATATGTACACAGGCACTATAGGTATAAGTAAACGAATCTACGTCTAAACGCCGACGTAAAAGAAGCCAACGCTAAGGCCTGACTGGCCCATGCGCCATTGTATTGGGCAAGCGGTGAATGAAGAAATATATGCACAGCTAAAAAAGACCATTTAGACACGACGATTTCAATATGCTGAACAATACAGTAGGCCTATCCAGTATTTTCCGTCTTCATAATGCAAAGACTAACCAAGAACTCAACATTTTCCTTAACACGTTGAGCGCTAGGGACGTCAACTGACGTCCTTATTTTGGTTTCTCAGCGCGCTAGGGACGTCATATGACGTCCTTAGTCCAATGCAAACTATTTTAGCCTATACGGATCTTGGAATCATTCTTCTGCTTCCTTTAGCTACTAGAATGAGTGACCAATCAAAAAGGTGTATTCAATGGAAGATGTATGAATATTTGCCTTATAAACATTTGTTCAAAAAAACACAATATACTCAACCACAGCCTCGTAATTATAATCACCCTTGAGGCGTCGTATAAGCGTACACCCGGAGAATTCCTGCTACGATGTAATTACGTGGCTTGCATTGTCAAGTCTTTCATCCAGTGAAGCGGACAATTTTTGGCTCGGGGTGTGAGGGAGGTATTTGGACCAGATAATAGAGGTTGGAATTTAAATTGAAATTGTTTCCATTTTATGGCAGTAATTTCTCCAATCGCTATTGTTGAGCTAACTATTGTTCCGTCACCTTACGTACAGGGCACCGGCATTTTTCCTATGAATTGACGCATACCTGAGTAAAGTGAACATGATACTAGTAACAGATGGCTTCTAAACGCATCTGCTTCAAAATATTTTCCCCTACAGGCGTCTAACGTGATTGTGCCTTGAAAATAATCTAGCGGCATTCACGTTGGTCACGCATGAACGCATTCGACACCAGCCGCGTCCTAGGAATCCATCGTATCGCAGTCAACGTGATTTTTCTTAAAGGTCATCGTGTTAGAAATGACCCAAACCCTGTCTATTTAGGGGTCACGCTAGACAGAACTCTGTCCTACCGCCAGCATTTGGAAAAGACGGCAGCAAAAGTCAATACCCGTACAAATCTCCTAAATAAACTAGCAGGCACAAGCTGGGGGGGGCAGTGCTCGGACACTACGTACATCCGCACTTGCTCTGTGCTATTCCACAGCAGAGTACTGTGCCCCAATTTGGTATAAATCATCGCACACCAGATTGGTTGATGTCCAACAATGCGGACCATTACGGGTACTCTACGTTCTACTCCTCTACCCTGGCTTCCGGTACTCAGCAACATCCAACCTCCTCACCTTCGTCGTCAAGAGGCAACTGCTAAGTTGTTGGCAAAGGTTCACCTGAATGCTGAATGACAGGCTTCCTCTTCACGCGGATATTATATTCCACCCAAGAGCTCGCCTGCCTTCGAGACATCCAATCTGGCTGGACCCTCCGCCAGAGGACATGACAGCAATATCTGCATGGAATGCTGAATGGGCGACAACGGAAGTTACCAATCACTCCCTCGTACCTGAGCCATCGGTTTGCCCGCCTGGTTTCGACTTGCCACGTCGACAGTGGTCACTGTTGAACCGCTTCAGGACAGGTCAAAGACGCTGTGCGGTCAACCTTGTCCGCTGGGGTCAGGCTTCCGATCCATACTGTGTAAGCGGAGAGCCGGCGACAATGGCACACATACAGGTAGTGAACGACTGTCTACTCACTCGTTTTAACGGAGGCCTGCCTTCCTGGCCTTAATGCTGCTGATGAGGAAGCTGTCTGCTGGCTTCGCACGCAATGCAAACGCTAATATAATATCCATTAATATCGACACCGCCGGTGTCCTTGGTCAGGAGCAAGGCTGGTCATGGCTCTTTGTGGTTTAACTGCCCGATAGCGATGAATCCAGGCGCAACCAATTGCATTGCCTTTTGTAATTCGCTGTTTCATAATAATTACTATCGAGTGCTTTTTAACGATTCGGAGACTTGAAGCATATGAGTTTGCTCGTAAAACGCAACTGACAGTACACTTCCACATCAATCATATTTGTAAAGTCTGACATCTTGTCCCTTGTCAGCTTCTCGTTAAGGCAAGCCCAATTACAATGGACAGTTTCACTACCTAAAGAATAAGGCTAAGCAATTGGAACCACATCGGCTTCTTGCTGACTCAATGCTTGATGAAATACACGCTGAACCATGCTGTACATGCAGTTTTAAAGGCGGGAGCATAGTTGTATTTACGGTGAATGAACCTACAAAAAATCTACTACAATGCAAGTAAGCGTTTATGATATTGTCTATTTTGTCAAAAGATACAGAGGTTCTGAGAGGTTGCTACTCTTGTACCTGCCGCTAATTTGACAGCAGCCTTTTTACATAAACTCATTGTACATAATTATATTAAAACTTTATATATTAGGCTAAAACCTGTTCACAACGCAGGATATCAAGTGATTAGTATTTCGCCTGAAAGAAACAGTTTACAGAAATACGTTTACAATGATGAGTGATGGTGCTTTAAAGCCATACATTGTCAGTGATGGGCACTAGTTAACTAAAATAGTTATAACTATTAGTTTAACTGGAAAAATTTAGTTGAGACAATAGTTTAACTACTTTTTTCTTAACTAGTTACAGCAATAGTTTAACTACTTTTTAAAATAGTTACAACTAAAAGTTTAACTACTTTTTTGCCAACTTTTTTATTATACTGCTTATTTCTTATTGCTCTTTGTACTGAAACATGAAAATGAACTACACAAATCTTGCTGACATTGTTGTTGACCTTTCTGATCCTGATAGTTAACCACATTGTTTGATGCAAGTACTGCCTGCATTAGTCTTCAGGGGCAGTTCCACGTTGGGGATGACTGGGGATGCATCCCCCACCAGCCCACCAAAAATGCATGTGTGGCATTGATGAATTTCTGAGAAAAAGTGGTATTTATTTCTTGGTAGTACTTTGGTCTAACAGTATACTTACTGACTAACTACAGTTCATTTTGCACTATGACTCTGTACAACCAGACTAAAATCGCTTTTATGCATTGCCAATTCTCAACATTATATTTTATAAACCAGATCTACAGATTTCTTCTAAGCCGTTTGCATATAATTTCTTTGACAATTGGCGGGATCTTCCTAGAAATTCATTGTATCCCCCACCGAGAGTTCTTGCAACCGCCACTGTAAGCCTTCATAAATTACGGCGAGTTCTTTTTGTTACATTGAAAGGAATCGAATAATACAAAATTTACAGAAAAGTTGCAAAATAGTTGGAAATAGTTTAACTACCTTAAAAAAGTTTAGTTAAACTTTTTTTGGAAAATTTTAACTAATAGTTAAAATAATAGTTTAACTACAAATATTTAGTTAAAAATAAAGTTTAGTTTAACTACTTTTTTTCCAACTAGTGCCCATCACTGTACATTGTACACTCTTGTGACCCTTTGATTAAGTCATTTTGCTTGATTCTGTTCAGTTAGCCAAATACATGCATAACATTATTGGCTTAACCAAATTGATTCACAGCAGACAGTTACATTCCCAGACCACGATAGCAGTACTTGGATTCGCGAGCATCTTTTTTTAAAATTTGAAGCTACTTCATGATCGAAGGCGGAAGAAGGCAGAGCACGCAGTGTGCTCAGAGAGCGGATGTGAATTGGATATAACACATTACAGCCAATCTGATACCAAACCGTTGCCTCAGTCGGCTGATTATAACCTACCTTAGGCAATTTGTTGTGTCAGCCTATGATCGCGATCGTCTTTCGTCTAATTTTAGGCGATATAGACCTAGTAGCCTTTTGTTATTAGGCTCTCCTGCTTAAATAAGAATTCCTTTTGATTTGTAGGCTTGTAGCAAACTAAATTCAAGTGTTTTCGTCAGTTATTAACTTTGAAGTTAACGGGTGCATTGAATGCGAACACTGCTCCCGCAATACTCTGTAACTTGCACCATGCAGTCGCCTGGTTGAAGGCCTTGAAACGGAGGGCAGAACCGCACTAGGAGCCTTGAAGTAGACCTTAAGAGCCCCGAAAATACTTTTATATTACTTCCTCAATTGGGTTATAGAGCCCTTGACACTCCTTACTACTACCACTTGACCTCTCTACTTCGAGACAAACTGCCTTGTCTTCGGGTCCCGGAGCGTATCGTGTTCAAGCGTTGTTCGTTGACGTTCCGGGTTCTATACGATCCATTCTACCCTGAATACCTCACGACGTTCGAAGACCGGTGCGGAGCGATCGACGGCTTCACCTTCGTTCCAGTAGGCGAATCCAACTGTACGTTCCACCTCCGTCGAAGACTGTCAAGTTCGGAGAACGTTCATTCTCTAGCGGAAATCCCCTCCTCTGGAATTCCTTGCCTGACAGCGTATCGTACGTCACTTCCTTTGGAGAGTTTGCGAGCAAACTAAAGACGCATTTATTTAATATCTCGTTTCCACGTTCCTTGTAAAGAACCCATGACTTTGGCCCATGCTATGTTACGGCGCTATATAAATTGTCATGAACAATAACAATAACAATAACAATTTGCATCTGTATTTTGTGGTGGCGCATGAAGTTAAGTCGTTTAAAAATAGGGAAGTTAGCAGAGTGGTAGCAACGTTGGTCATTGGAGCAGGAGGTCGCGGGTTCGAGCCCCGCAGAAGCCCTAAAGGTCGACTCAGCCTTTTTCGCGGTGGTCCCGTGTTAAAATGAGGAGCAGTGTTAAAAATCTCTGCGATCAGTTAAACAGGCACGCACGCGATACACTAGCCCATATCCTTGGCATTGCACGTACGCCTGGCTGAGGGCTTCTGAAACGGAGATCAGCGCCGCCCTATGAGCCCATGGCTCGGAAAAGACTTTGACTTTTTTACTCTGCTCTGTGACTTATTGGTCTCATATCTCATAGGACACATTGAGTTGGTAAGAAGATCTCGTGAAAAACCACCTTAAGATTAACCAATCGAGTCTCTCGAAAAATTCCTCAACGAAAAAGTGTTCCTGCTAACGGATGAGACAAGTCGAGATTTCATAGTTGTATCGAGCAAGTTCTCGCGGACAAAACATCATGAGAAAATGAACGTTTTTAAAATTTAAAGTTCGATTGTGATTTGTGACGTAGAGGAAACATTGTCAACGTCTCCTCGATTGTGTGCGACCCTGAATCTCTGGGGAAATCTGCATGCTTGTCCATGGGACGGGACGTCCCATGGGAATCTCATAGTATTCGACCCATGGGATGGGATGGGATGGGATGGGACAGCGCTGTTCAGTCCCATCCCATGGGACTAATGAGACAGAGCTACTCTTAATATTTTATCATTTTTTTACTTTTGGATGTTTTACCCTTTTTCTTCATATATTCATAATATTTGCATCTGTATTTTTGGTAGCACACGAAGTTAACTAGTTTAAAAATTCTGTCGTTTTACATGTCTCTTTGTACATGTTGTCCTATTTAGTAGACATTAAAACTAAGCTTTCAGAAATTTTATAATTCATAATTTCATTTGAACTGTATTACACATGATAAATGTTCATATTAATATTATAATGGGAATCTTATGGGACAATGAGATGGGATGGGATGGGACAGGCGTAGATTGTCATAGGATGGGATGGGAATGGGACAGAAAAATCTGCCCAATGGACAAGCCTGAAAATCTGAGAATTGGAAGCCATTCAAGAAGATATCGCTTGATATCGTTCTTTACATAAAAATTGATAACTGGTGGACAAGACAATGTCTTGTAGAAATTTAGAAGAGATTCGCATTGGATGCAATTTCGTGTTTGATAAGCCGCAGAGAATATATCTAGGTGCATGATTATTATTATTCGACTCCGTACGCAAAAATCTCATTCGCCCCATTCGAAAGTGATTTTGTTCGAAATATCCCTGCTGTATCACAATAGCAGCTTTCAAAAATCAAGAAAATCAAAGCATTATTACATGGAAAATCAAGACATCGTTCGACAGAATTTAGAACTTGACCAACCTATTGGTTCTGACCAGAGTAATTCTGGTTCTACATCAGATGATTCAGATCAGCGATCAACAGTTGTCTAGTGCAGTGGTTATTAACCTTTTTATGATTAAGTGACCCTGAAACAAGTATAGGAGAGGGAAGTACCTCCTACCAGCTTACAGTACCTTATATGAGAACAAAAGTTTATGTTCCGTAATATATTGAAATATTATGAACTGCAACGCACTTCTGTAACAGATTGTGCACAAGTCAGAAAGTGGATTTATTTCTTTTACAATTTCTAATCTGATGCAAACGTTCCTAATATACTAGGTGTTTACCCGTCAAAAATTACGGGGGAGATTGGCTGTTTTACCACCCGATTTTGCGCAAATGCAATAGCATTTTGCGCAATTAATTTTCCTTAACACGCCGCCTTTTCTTTCAACCGAGTTAACGCCCATTCGCATGAATTTTCTGAAACTTGATAGTCAAGGTAAGCGTACTGATTTAGCAGTGTCAAACGACATGCAGTGCTTGATTCTCTTGTTTGCTGTACTGCTTTTGCACGCCGAGCAACAGCCTGCTACTCATTCTCACTTGATTGTCGCAAACCTCGTGAACGCTGGACTTTTTTGGTTTGCACGGAGGGTTAGAAAGAGGAATAAAAAATGCTAAACATTGGTGCAAGCCTCATCTTCTTAGCTCATATATAGCCTGAGATATAGCAAAGTCAAAAAAATTTGGAAACTTTCTCAGAATTCAAAACTTTCGCGAAAATCACCGATAATACTCAAGTTCAAACATTGGGGTCATCGGGTTAGAATTGATAGATCTTTGCCAAATGTCAACCGATTTTCAACTTTTTGGTTTATTTTGTTCCTCTGACATCCCTTTACAACTTTGCCGCTGACCAAAGTGGGGTTACCGCTGAAAATATTTTGCTAGGGGTTTTTACTTTTTTGAGGGAGGAGAGGGTGATATTTTAGGCCGTAAAGTGGACTCTACTCCCAAATGTTTTTGTTTTGCACGGACGGTTAGCAAAAGGAATAAAAATCTAAAGAATGGTGCAAACCTCATCTTTTTAGCTCCTATATAGCCTGAGATATAGCAAATTTAAAACGTTACAGCAATCATTTCTGAAGAACACTTCCAAAAATTAAATCCCCAGTACGGTGACGGCGTCTGAAAATTTAATCCCCACTTGAGGGGTTAAATTTAAAAAAATAGGTTTTGAGGTTAGGAAAAAGTAAATATATATATAATAACGGGGGCAGGGCATTGGGAGAGGGAAGAAAGGTTTGGGAGGAGGAAAGTGGGTTGTACGGGTTTTCGGAGCAGCGTTGTGTAGATTTTGGAACGGGGTTTGTGGCCGTAGGTTTGGGAACGGGGTTTGGGGCCGGTGGGGGTAGGGTGGAGCGGTGATGGGCTGGGGCCGGGGCAATTGGGAAATGGACGGTGAGAGGGAATGGGGGGTTGAGAGAAGGATGGTGAGAGGAATGGGAACGGGGGTTTGGGGCCTGTGGGGTAGGCGAGGCGAGTATGGGTTGGGGCCTGAGGCGATTGGGAGAGGGATGGGGAGAGAGAAGGGGTTGGAAGAGAGAAGAGGAACGGGGATTTGGAGCCTGTGGGGTAGGGTGAGGCGGGTATGGGTTGGGGCCTCTTTTTTATAATGTATTAATGTGCAAAAAATTGCAAAAATTGCCAAAAAATATCAAAAAATTGAAAATTTTCCAACATTGGCCCTAAAATTTGTCAAAATTGCTCAAAATTTGCCAAAATTTGCAAAAAAATTGCAAAAAATGCCTACAATTTGCCAAAATTTGCCCAAAATTTGTCCAAAATTTGCAAAAATAATTTCTCGCCCTCAAGAAAAGCGTGAAATGACGCCACTGATGTATTTCTGGGCTAAAAAATTAGAATTCGCTCCTTCTGGTTGTCAGATCTTCCAATAAACTGAGAATTTTCAGATCTAGGCTTAAAACACATCTCTTCCAATTAGCAAGACAGGCTATGGAGGAAACTTCATAGGCCTAGTCGTCTTGATTTTGCCCTCTGACTGATTTCTGGAATGACCAGGTCTTTTGCTAACGGATTTAAAGTACCATAGACTCGTCCGTCGGTTTTCCGAAGACTTTCTAACAGTCCTCATCTTTTTCGGTCGTTCTGAACGTTCCAGTCGGTCTTCGCCGTTCATCGGGCCATCGACAATGGCGGTCATTGATGTAGCGCCATGACATACTTGTCGTGGATGCGATTGACGGTCGTTCTGGATGTCGCTTCCATCTTCGTTAGAACTGCGATCGCTAATCTCAATCTCAAAAAAGAGGTTGTCACAAGTCTTCCACACGTGAACTACATACACAGCGGCGGGAATTTCTCTTCGCAGGCATGCCCCTTGTTAATAGCCGTTTGTATCTCCATTAAAGACAATCTTAGCTACGCCACTGCATTCAGCACAAACTGCGAAGAACAATTTAGCTTTTAATGAAGGAATCAATGATCACTATAGAGCAATGCCATCAAGACACGGTGATAAGCATCCAGAGTCATCTTCTTGGAGGAAGCGTAACTGACCTGGATCAAATGGACGCATAGACTTGTGAGAATCGAAGAACATCTATAAAAGCACGAAAATCATAACCCCTTTGCAGACCTCACATGATGTCTGGCTGAGAATGCGTGCAAGGTGTGCAGCTTTGCGCATACAAGATGACGAGAGCAACGAAAATGACCGAATCAAACCAGGAGCAAGCGTTAAATAGGCCTATATGACTTAATCAAGGTAAATATTGTCAAGGACTCAAGGTGCCTCGATCTGAGGGTCGACTCACAGATTCAGCTAAGTATAAAACAGTGAATCTCGCACAGAGCAGTCCCTACTGAACCACTTTAAACTTTTTTATATTATTATATTAGGCCTATGTAAAAACAGGAGCAATGTTAGTATATGGATTTTAGCTAGGATTGAGGTTAAAAATTGAACTACACGGGTTTATTAGGGGCTGTCCATTAATTATGTCAACAATTTTTGGGCAATATTTTTGACCCCTTCCCCTTGTCAACAACTGTCAACTTTCATTGACCTCTATAATTATGTCAACAACTGTTGCCTCCTCCCCTCCCCACTAAAAACAGTGACGGGTCCTCTGAAAAGTTTGGAAGGTTATTATTTTTTTCAGAGATAAGACCTTTTTCCTTTCTTTTGTTTATCAAGTGTCATAATTCGGCGATGATTACCTTTATTTGTGCTTGTCAGGCTTCGTTCCGCTGTAATAAATAGTATTACATGAAATTTCCTATTTTTATCATTTGTAAAAAAAATGAAATTGTTGACGTCAACTTCTCTTGACGTCCCTCCCTCTGTCAACAACTGTCAAACTTTTTCAAACACCCTCGCCATTTAATTTGTTGACGTTATTAATTGACGGCCTCTTATAGAAGTGTTTTGTACACCATTGCCTGCATGGTTGAATACTGCTATGTGCCTACAGTTATGTCCAGTGATGGGCAACTAACTAAAACACATACGTGATACCTGGGAAATAGTTGTAAAATTAGTTGCAAAAAGTTCAATTATATTTTTAGTTTAGTTAACTATTTTAGAAAGCTAGTTTGCAACTAAAAGTTCAGCTACTTATTTTTAGTTTAGATTTAGTTGTAGCTAAAATAATGTTTTTAGTTAGTTGCCCATCACTGCTGTACAGCACTCCCCTCGAAACTCTACATAAATACACATGACTTTTTTATAGGGGGCGGAAGATGGCAGAGTGGGTTTCGCGCTAGAGTGGTAGGCGGGCTCAAGCCCCGTTAGCGCCCATAGTGGCTTCACACAGACAGTAATGCCTTCTAAGCCACTTTAAATCAAGCTAAGTTTACACGAGATCTCGCTTGCTTACTTACTCGACTGAATGCATGTTAAAATTTTATCAAGTTGCGTCGATAACACTGCAGCGACACACGGATGTTCTGAACGACGTTGGATTGGTTCCGCTTTCATTTTCAACCTTAGTAGGTAAATATCGCTCTTAAAATGATGAATTTCTATCAGACAGATATGTTGTCCTTGCGAATGAATGACTTTGGCCTATGTAAAAGAGGCACTATAATAATTTTTATCACGACGCCAGAACGGCAACACTGCGACACAATCGGATTGATGGAAAGTGACTATTGTTTCTAGTCATGGATTTTTTGGAAGTAACTATTTTTGGCCTTTAGGTTCTGAAGTAGGCCTAATGGTTTTAAAGGGTATAGAAGGCAGGGTGTACTTTAGGCAGATAATAACTGTATGTAGCGTATTTAACTTAAACAATTTTTCAATTCCTTGCTGTTTTATAGACAACAAATAAGCCTACAAAAATTGTAAGTAACTAGGTAAGTAAAATCTCATAGATTTCTATAGCGCACAACAGTAGCTGCTTATTCATAGGCGCTCAGTCTTTCTTAAAATAGCTATGGGAAAGGTGAAAGATCAGCCAGGCAATCGTCAATATCCGAAGGGCAGCGAGGCTAGGTTGTCCCAGCTATGGAGGAAATGATTTAAGAAAAAGGAATAATTTAAGCATAGACCTGAAGACTTGAGGAGATAATGCAGGAATCATAGGAAACGAGGATTCAGATTTTATTGTTTGAAAGTGTCCAAGTCTGCGGATGGAAGGTGGAATCAAGTTCCAAAGTTCAGGTGCGGCGTATGAGAAGGCGGCACGGTTGCAAATTTTCAGGGATGACTGATTCAGCGGGCGTGACAGAGTAAGATGAGGTTATGAACGTGTGGGTCGAGGAGGCTGAGGGGTAAACAGTGATCTAAGGTAGACAGGTTTTGTTGACTGAAGTGTGCATCTTGTTAATGCAGACATCCTGATCATGCTATGCAATAAACCAAGCTGTATTTTCTTTTCTTTTAGAAAGTATTGAGTGGATGTCTCCCTCGTCACGTCCGCCGGCAGCGAGTTCCAAAGCAATGGATTGCCCCTCGAAACAGACCGATCTCCAAATTTCGCTCTAATAGACGGGGTGGAACCACCAATTGAGAACAGCTGCTTGTCGTGCTTGAACGGAGCTGCGAGCGCCGATCAGACGACTTGGGCTTACAGACAAGAGCCGTTAAGTACTCGGGGCAGAAAGGGTCATTTAATGTTCTAAATGTAAACCAGCAGCGTTTGAAGGCTATACGCTCCGAAATCCGGAGCCAGTGAAGGTTGTCTCGTAATAGCGGTGTCACATGTTCATTCCACTTAACGCCAAAGATCAGACGTTTTGAAACGTTTAGCACCATCTGAAGACGGTATAGCTGGCTGACAGGAAGCCCAAGTAAGATACTGCTACAATAATCCATTCGTGATAGAATGAGGGTTCGAACCAGTTTAATCACGTCCGGTAATGGCAGGTAGCGACGAATCTCCCGGATCCTGCGTAACTGATAGTAACAGGTATCATTGATACGGTGTTATCCAGGAATATCCCGAGGTTCCGCACCGATGACACCGGCTACACACTGCAGTTTCAGTAGAGTTGTAGGAGCGGTATGCAGACTGTAGATCGGAAAGCAGATTGGATTTTGTCAGGTAGTGGATGAGTTGATGAGAAACAAGTCGCTCGAGGAGCTTTGATAACACTGTCAGGTTAGAGATTGGCCTATACGACTTCACATCAGCAGAGTCTATGTTGGATTTCTTAAGTCTCGGAGTTATGTATGCTGACTTGAATGATGCTGTCGGCACGATTCCAGCGCACATCGAGCGATTGAAGAGTTCAGTGATAATCGGAGCAAGTAGAGCGGAGAATTCTTTTAGAAGAACAGTGGGCAGAGGGTCGTTGGCGCATTCTTTATCCGGCAAGTATTCGTATGTGTGAGACCACCTCGTCAGTTGAAAGAGGCTGAACGAACCGAAGTAGCACTGTGTGAGTGGTACACTAGGCACAGAAGCAATATGATCATCTGTTGCTGCACACAACCCGGCTTCCTTATCACGCAGATATTCGGCGAAGGCGTCAGCTGTGGGTGTTCCATGAGCTTGTGTTCGACCTTGGCCTTGCAGGCCAATATCTTCCGATTTCATTAGTACTTTCAAGAATCGAGTAAATCAGTAGCGTAATTTCACACTTTTCGTGGTGGGAGATAATTTTTTGGCATTTTTCTGGCAATTTCTGGTAAATTTTTGGCAATTTTGGCAACGTTTTGACAATTTTTGGGCCAATTTTGTCAAATTTGCAATTTTTTGATATTTTGGGCAATTTTTGGGCAATTTTTCCGATTTTTGCACATTTCACATTTATTCACTTATTTAAGACATATATATTATTTTTTTCAATTCTTTGGGGAAGGGGGCTCGGGCCCCAATGACGCCTCTGGAGTAGTTCGGTTTAGAAGTTCGAATTCCATTCTATAAAAACAATTTTCAGTTTCAGATATATCCAACCAGAGTAGATATGTCATACTATTGGAGCTATACAAATGAAGCATCGACTTCTTGGATCCCCGATGACACTGTTAGTGTTCAGCACCTAGTGAAAAAATTCTTGGAAAGTCATATTGATCCAGAATTTGGACTACTTGACAAGCTATTGGGAAATGGGACCTTATCCTCTGAACAGTTTGACTATATTCGAGAAAAAGGAACTCGCATAGAAAAGAACCAACAACTGCTTGAATTTGCGATATTGAAGAATATGTACCCTCAATTATTAGAGACGCTGCAAGAAGATGGCCAGTCTCATGTTACAAACTTCCCTCGCAGTAAGTTGATCATTGTTTGTCTAATTACTGATTTTAGTCAACCACATGCATACGCCTAGCGCATTATGTAGCTTCTAGACTTGCTAGCAGTATAATTATATTATTGCCATATCAGCACCAATTTTTGAGATTGCGGTGCTTGGTTATGATAGCAACTTGTAATGCAGAATGAGATTATTATTCAGTACCACTGTTTTAAGTGAGAAAATGAAATGGTTTTATCTCTATGATTAACGTCATGGAATTTGTATTTAATCTGGACGACTTATATATGTATACTATACAGTAGAACCCCGTTATATCGAAGTTCAAGGGAAAGTGTTAAATACTTCGAAATATACGAGGTTCGTTATATCCGATTCCTGCTCATTTAAGCCAAAATTTAGGTTTCGGCAAAAACGCATGTCCGGCTATTATACCATCTAGAATTTCGATTTCGTGCATTAACGAATGTTAAAATTAATTAGCTCTGTCAACAGTTAAACAAATCCAGTGCAACTTTAAAAATATAAACCGTAAACCACTTTTTAAATTATGAAATCTTTTCCCTTAAAAATGAAATGTTGTTTATCAAAGCTGGCAACGAATGAGGTCACACTGACCGTCCAGTCAGCTGGCAGCGAACTAACTCATTGATCCCGAGGACAAAGCGTAAGTAGGTAAGTAGGTAAGCGGAGTTTACAAAGTAGGTAAGCGAAGTTTACCCAAGGAACAGAAGTCTCAATAAGGAAATGAGGGAATGATTGAGGCCCGCCGTGGATGATGGCTCTGTTTACAGGTAGACTCGAAGACTGAAACAATGGTAGCGTTTTTGAATGGGTGCAAAGCCAATCTATGCCAGTTCTTTTCAAACATTTTGATGCTGCAGACAACAACTTTCAAGTTGCCGTAATGGTTAAGGCTTTAGTTACCGATCATTTATGATGACGCTTGTAAGGAAACATTTTCGTTGAATTACATTACACCGATTGCAGTACACTATTCACCGCTTTTCTGACTGATCTTTCCGGTTTGATCTGGCTCTAATTCAATTTGGATTTAGTGCGCCATCGCTGATGCCCTGGCATTATGATAGTGGCGCAATAGAAGTTTATTGATTGAGCTGTCATTTGAACTTGTATTCGCATTTTTATATTTTAATTGACATGTTTCAATCCACATAATTTCGTCTAATTATATCAAATTTATAACTAAATTTCATACATCTACGCGACCCATTAGGCCTAACTAAACCTCAACGGCCGCCCAGTTTGAAAAGTACTGACCTAGACCAAGACTGTTTAATACTAAGGTATTTAATTGCCTTACACATAGACCACGAAAAATGCATTGTATAGGAGTCACCTACGTGCAAGCGATAATAAAAGTAGATTAATTGGTTGCCTGCACAGCATGTCCCTTGCCTGCATATCTACATTATCCATCCGTAGGCGTCAACTTGGATGAAACAGTGGAGGGGCGTGGGGGAAACCCAGATGCCTTTTCCTTTTCTTAGCCTACCGTCTCAAAAGTGGGGAGGGAGGGAGCTCGACAAACCTAGCGGCCTGATAAAAGTTTACGACTATATATCCAGCAGTGAGGAGAATACCCCTCGAGGACCTACGGAGGAAGTCAACAGCTGGCTGCCAAGTTTAGGACAGAAGAGATTAATAGCCCCATTATCCAGCCGTAGGCGTAAACCTGGATGAAACCATGATGAAACAGTGGAGAGGGCGTGGGGCTAAAGATTGACACGTCGCCCAAAGTCAAATACAATAGATTCCCGTTATATCGAAACAGTCATAATACTTTGATACAATGGACTGTTGGTAACTTCGATATATCCGACGGGCTTCCGATCGAACGGGTCTGACAAACAACTTCGATATAAGCGAGATTTCGAAATAAGCGAGTTCGATATATCAGTGTGTCTTTTGTATCTATTAACACTGTGTTTGGCGGGATCGGTGCTCAAACTTCGATATAAGCGGAACTTCGATATAAGCGAGATTTCGAAATAAGCGAGTTCGATATATCAGTGTGTCTTTTGTATCTATTAACACTGTGTTTGGCGGGATCGGTGCTCAGACTTCGATATAAGCGGAACTTCGATATAAGCGAGTTCGATATAACGGGATTCTACTGTACATGTAAATGTTAAATGGCTTTGGGCAAAATCAGCGAATCTTGTCACAGACTAGATTCTGTGTCATTATGATAGGTCTATTGCCATAGGGCATAGACATTTACGCGAAAATAAACGCTCTGCGGCAAACGCGAAACTGCCGTTGATATAAAGTACCGTATTTTCGCGCGTACTGCCCGCGGGCTATGCGATTTTTTACAAACAAAAATGCCAGGTGCGGGCAATGCGGAGGTGCGGGCAATCTGATTCAAATTCTACAGAAATTGTGTCAACAGAATGCAGCTCTTTCCAATTCATCTCCTCATACCCTTCCCACCCATTTCCATCCCCCTACTGCTTCACCAATTACCCATACCCATGGTGCTCAAGGGGCAAATGAACTCAAGAAGGCATTGTTGTATCTCCCAATACAGCAATTTCATGCATGACTGATTCTTTTTGGTGGAAGCAAGTCCCAACAAAGCCCAATAAAGCCCCGGGCAAAGGCAGGTGGGTTGTGACAGATGACCTGATCACCTTTAGTGGTACTAACCTGATGTGTCCTTGTAAGTCTGGCATCTGACTAACCCCAGGCAGCTGACCACCCCCGGGCCGCTGACAACCCTGGGCAGCTGACGCCCGTCTAGATGTACCCAGTACACTGATGGCATTTCGGATACAAAGAGAGTACAAGGTACAGAAATGCCAGAGACACTTAAGGCTACCATGATTGGTCTGCACAGGGACAAGACTCTCCGCCCACCTCGCCCGGGTCAACCCTCTCCCGCCCCGTGATGCCGATCCCGTCCTCGCCCCAATGCTTTTGTCTCCAATCCCCGCCTCGGGCCGCCTGTCACCGTGAATGAGAAGGTGCGGGCAATGGGAGGGTGCGGGGCCGCGGGCTATGCGAAGGTGCGGGCTTTCTGATTCATATTTTACAGGATGTATATTTTTTGCGGGCTATCCGCGGGTGCGGACTATCCGCGGGGTGCGGGCAGTACGCGCGAAAATACGGGGTAATTAGTCTAGTAATCAACGACCAGTGATATTTCAGTTCTAAAAATAATTGTTAATTTTAATTTTCATTCTTATTTTAGGTCTTAATTTCATTTCTATTTCAGTTATACTTCAGGAAATAATTCCTATTTCAGTTCTAATTTCAGTTCTAAAATAATTTCAGTTCTAGTTTAAATATTTTCAGTTTAATTTCTAATTTTACTTCTACAGTGTAGTAATTGACATCAGGTTTTGTATTGGATGCAAATCATGCTAAGTATAATATAAAACTGTCTTCTATGACGGCAATGTCTGATAGTAACACAGTGATCAAAAATGTATAAATTAAACAACATGCATGTTCATCCTCAAAAATACACGGCACGCTGCTTTGATCAACTTGAACTTGACAAAGAGACAAAGTGACAAAAAACGCTTTCTCGTCATATATAAAATAATCCCAAACTGGGCTATCTCGTTTTCTTCCAGCCAACAGTAGGAATGAACAGGGGTAGGAATGACTGAGAGCAACGGCTGGCATATCACCCTTGGTCGCATGACGCTGAACTTTGGACACACACTCACGAACAGCCATATTATATGGCGCGCAAAATATCACACAACCTAAGCAAATTGACGCCATTTTAAATGATGGGCAGTTAAATTCAGTTCATAAAATATTTCTATTTCAGTTCCAATTTCTATTTTTATTGGGTGATTTCATTTCTATTTCAGTTACCGTTCTTTAAAAAATTCCTAATTTTACTTCTCGTTTTCGTTAACGGATTCCTTTAATTTCAGTTCTAATTTTCGTTACCGTTCAGTAAAATATCACTGTCAACGACCCAAACTTGTCAATCAGGGTTCCTGCTGAATTCTCTCGCTCCGAAATAATAACAATTTTCTTTATTTATTTATTTATTGACAGTGTATATAGGCCTAGCGCAGTAGACAAGACTTGGATCGTTATCATTAGTCTATCATAATTATTAATTAATCCCATAAGGTAACACAAAACAGATTTTCTATTAATTAGTAAAATCATCAAGGGTCTTTAAACGATATAAAGTAGCAAAACTGTAGAGAGGGGTGGATGGATGGTCGAACAGAGGGGGGGGGACTGGCTAAAAGTCGTATGATACGCTCATATCTCTCTCTCCGCTAAGGATGGTGTAGGCCTACGTCTCTCTATGTTCATATAAAAATTTTGAAATTTTTGAAATTACATGAGAATGCAACGATTTTCAATTGTAATATTCGTTTTAGTTCTAAAGTATCCTTATGACCGCACATTTGGTGACAATTTGCCTCTGACTTATAAAGAAGAGAAGACAATTGATCTCAACAGAGATATCATAATTAGTTTACTGAGAAATTTCTCAGAGCTGGCCCAGGAACTTTACTGGAAAGAAGTGATCAACGAAAGACAAAGAGATCATATTTGCAGTCTTGTTAACACAAAAGCCAACGAAGCTCTTCTGGATATTCTTAAAAGAAGAAGTATTCAAAACTACAAAGACACAATTGAATGCTTGCGCGAAACCAATCAAACGCTGGTGGCGGATATTCTTGATGGCCAGGGTAAATATGACTACTTTTATTTAATTCAAATGTCGCTTGAGAAGTTTAGAAGATTTCAAGTACTGTACACTCCCATTCTGATTTCTGTTTATTTTGACCATTCAATCACAGTCTAATACAACTAGTTATATAACCTTTAAACGTTTCTTAAACTATGATTTCTGCAACTTTCTGTTAAAATCTTAATATTTTCTAAAATTTACTAACTAATGAGGTAGGTTAACATCTGGTTAACATCTAGGTTAACATCTATTTGAGTAAGTAATGAGCGTGAGTGGTATAGCGGTAGCATAGTTGCCTTCCAAGCAATTGACCCGGATTCGACTCCCGGCTCACGCATTCTTTACAGTGGTTCTCACACAGGGCAGTCCCTACTGAACCACTTTAAACCTTGTTATATTATATTAAGTAAGCAACTAATAAAATCTGTATTGCGCTGTCTGCAAGTTTGGCGCAGTGCACTAGTTTATTCGCGAGCGTTCAATCTTGGTAAAATCCATTATTATAATGCCTAATCTGTAGTTCGTGGCGGTCAAGGTTGTAGAACCAGGTAGGCAGCTGCAAGAAAGTATTTCCAAAGATAAAAGTACTAAAATAATAAAAGTTGCGGCGTGTAGAAAATGGTTATCTACTGTAGATATATAAATAACGCTTGATACTTAGACTATTAGAGTCGATCCTCAACCAGCCCCTAACCCCTCACAAAAAAATATCTGGCATTTTGCACGAATCGTACGAATTCCTGGGCCTGGGCAGTATTTCGCCGGAAGATTTGTTGAAAAGAATAGTTTCATTTGGTTTGGGAAGGTTTATGGAGTGGTGGACGACGGTGACTGATTTATTGCTTCCAATCTCTGTTTCTTCATCTTGCCTTTCGGCTTCTGACCAGCTAATTTTTGTCATCACTAAGCACTTTTCGGCATCATTTTTATCATATCTCTGAGCCGTATATTATTAGAAGTGCTACTATTGTGCTGCATATTTTCATTTGGTTTCCAACTGTTAAGTTGTGGTTTTTCCAAATCATTTTATCCTTTCCATTGTTTCCATATTTGTAAATATATTTGATCTGATTCTTTATGCAGATGCACAGACCTTCAATCTTGGAAGTGCTTTTTCTTTGAATAAATTTTAATCTTCTCTCACACCCATCTCCCAGTCGCTATGTTTACAGGGTCGTGTTAAGATTGAAGGAGAATGGGCTAAATGACACCAGGAGCTCTTGGCTGATGTATTTATGCACCCCGAAGGCCAGATCTGTTTTTCTAGCCAAAGGGTCAAATATGCAGCAATTGAATACGTCACACATACTGTTATTGCCCATAACAAGTATGCACGTCACAGCTTTCCAATTCCAATCAAGCATAGGCATGCTCAGTGGCGAGGCCAGGGGGATTGGGGAGTTTGAACACCTCCACTTACCTTCAGGGCCACCCGTAAGATTCTTGCAAAATTGCAGATACATTTTTTTGTGAGGGCTAAGGGGATGGTTGAGGATCGGCTCTAATAGTCTTAAGTATCAAGCGCGTTTTATATATCTATATAACAATTTCTCTATCTATCTATATAACAAGCAGTCGTGCGTCGGACGGACTGGGACCCGCCATGGCCGTCCATGTTACTATTTGCAAGAAATTATATCGGATAGAGATAAAAATATTGTTTAAAAGTTATTTAATGCACTCATTACATGTGGAATAGTAATTTTAACGAATTCTAATGTTGTAAAAGTTAAAGTTGTTCAGCTTCGCCTCCCTGAACCCCCCGACCATGGGCTTGGCCCCTGGACCCCACTGGGGCTCTGCCCAAGAACCCCTCAACGTGCTCGCCATAACCCCCCTCCACCCACCCCCGCTCTCATACGTCTGGCGTCGCCACTGGACATGCTAGCAAAGAATGTCTTAAATTAGTGGTTTGTGTGATCGTTAAAACTCGAGGACCAGGACTGCAGACCAGTTAGCTTATTGGTTAATGGGCACGACTCGACATTTGACAATATCGGTGTTTTGAGTACTAATTATGCTTACACAATAAGCACTATTTTCAGTTATAGGACAAATACGTTGTCGCCTTGAAAACGAATCAAATTTCAAAAGGCAGAAATTCGAGACTATCGATGGAGATCTAATAAGCGTGAATGGCTTGGAGGACGATGGTCAATTTGGACTAAAATTCATGCAACGAAAAGGAAGATTCCTTGTGCTCTATTTTCACTTTGCATCTCACACTGATCTTGAGAAAATGAAAAAGAAATTACAAAGTAGTCAGTTAGAAACTTTAATACAGAAAGTTTTCTGCAAATATTTTATTTTTGACTCACTGGAGAAACCGGTTTCATTGACAGCAGAGTGGTCGTCTTACGATTATAAAAGATGCAGTCGGGTCTTCGGCTTTATTTCTCATACTGACGTAAGTTACAGTACATTACTCATTTCTTTTTAACCTTTATTTTCCCAACGTTCCCAAATGGGAACATTGATTTGAAGGCAGTGTAGGCAGTTAACCAAACTATATTAACCTGGTTTTTCGTAGCATTTGTTTAGAGCACATGTCTATCTTTGATTTCTGTATAAAATATTTCTGATAATTTTTTGTACTTTTTGTACAAATTGCATTAAAATTCTAAAAAATTGCCAAAATCATAGGTAAAATAGATAAATGTTAAAATAAAATCTAAATGTCAACATTTATTTTACCGTAATGGCTCATTTTATTCAACTATGACTCCTATACATGATTTTGAATCCGATTGACATGGGTGACCATAGGTTAAATTACAAGACATGATTGAACAGCCATGTTCCCAATTGGGAACGTTGGGTCAATGTGGCTAATAGGCTGACAGTTGTTGATATTTTAATTAGCATTGGCCGTTGGTGTTCCAATCCGGCAAATATGTAGGACTAATATGGATGTATGTTCTGCTAATACTTTCAAAGAATATAATGACCTGTTCTGTTGCACACAATAACGCAGCTATTGTTGGACAGTAGCTAAAATGCCTGCAACAAAGCGATGTTTCGCCCTCTCTCTAGCAGTTGAAGCAGTTTTTGAAGAGTCCTTCAGTGATGACGATGATAATGCTAATAGGCCTATTCCAGATATTTGCATACTGCCTCCAAACGATGGGGAAGATTATGAAGTTGAAGCAGTAGCTGAAGATATTTTAGGTCCAAATGAATCATCACAATATCCTTGTAGTGAGCTTCATGTGTTGCAGGTGAAGGGATCCAATCCTCAGCAGGACCCTGTGAAGATGACAAGACCTTTGATAGTAAGCCTAGTAGCTCTGAGTTGAGTCATAACTATGTCAAACCTGTAGCCATGATAGAATGTCGTGCAAATGGAGTTTGAGGGAAGAAATTTCACAGTCACGAAAGTTCAGCAATTAGGCTACGCAACGGGAATAGACAGTGTTGATCTTCTTGATCGTCTGCTTTCGACATACCGACCCAAGATCAAATCCAAGAAATAGTGGTGGAACTTGCTTGTCAATGCATTCAATATTGCAGTGGTTGCAGCATGGAAGCTACATGTAAGGTGGCCTCTTCCAGCGATCGCCTCAGTCATCCTGATTTTTGACGTGAAGTGGTTGCTTGGCTGTTGAAAGACACACCTCGATACCGTTATGGAGAACCCACTGCCTTTGTTCCAAATCTTTTACGACATTATGAAGTCAAAACATTGTCTACTTCCCAGGGGCGAGGTGATTATTGTCAGACAAATGCAAGAAAGAATTGCTCGAAGCGTGAGAACTGAGAGGCACCTTCACATCAAGTGTTTTTGGGGTCTACCACACCAAAGATTAATTAATTAATTAATTAATTAATAATTAATAATTAATCACCTTAAGATGATACTTAAAAACAGTACTTCCCACATACTATGCCTATATGAGACATGTTCAAAAATTTGCATACTGTACAGCACAAATGTAATAAAATTACTGTCTTTGGTATTTCCAGGATTTTCTATAGTCATAATGACCCAACGTTCCCATTTGGGAACATGGGTATTGTTCCGTGATCTTGAATAATTTTTTTCTGATTTCAACTTTTTGTGTTACTATACATCAGAAAGTGTCTAAATATAAGTTTTCTTGAGTGTGTGTCAATTTTGAATGGGTCTGGGAAAATAAAGGTTAAAGAAGATTCACTCAGATTTCTGGTTTCTTTTAGCTATTATGACCCATTGAACAGCTTCGGGTTGCATACCATTTAGATAGTCAAAATTATTAGCGAGGAAATGTGAAATAAGCCGCATCGTTATAAAGCGTAGTTTAACACGCAAGGAACATGCTGTGGCAACTAAGGCAGGTGGTCGTCCGACCTAGGCTTTTTGGCTTAGGATTTTCGCCGTACAATTGGGACTATGTACCTCCTTTCTTCCAGTCTCCTCTTCGGCTCTCTGGTACTTTCACACAATGATCGCTCAGTAAAACCTCGTATATCTTTAGTATTACTCTATCTTTTTCGGTATCATTCTTTCTGTCTCTCGGTACCGTTGGTACCGCTTACGCCTTTGGTACCTCTCTATCTCTATCGCTGGTACCAATCTCTTTCACCTCTGATACCGCTGGTACCGTCGCCTCTGGCAACACCTACAACTCTGGTACCGACCTCCCTAAGGCTCTGGTACCAACCCTCTGTTCGCTCTCGGTACGGTTGTTACCACTCTCCTTAACTGCTGGTACGGTTGCTACCACTGGTACCACCTTATCTATACTGTTGGTACCACTTGGTACAGCTTCCCTCTCTCAGCTGGTACCGATTTTCCTTTCTGCGGTACCGCTGGTACTACTATCTGTTGTTGGTACCGCCTGGTACTACTCCTTCTCTCAGTTGGGCCTTGGTACCGCTCCTAATCTCAGCTCTTGGTACCGCTCCTGATCTCAGCTGGGCCTCGATACCGCTCCTTAACCTCCGTTGGTACCGCCTCGTACCACTCCTTATTCACCGTTGGTACCGCCTGGTGCCGCTCATTCTTCCAGCTGGTACCATCTCTCTCAAGGGTGAACTGACGGTCTTTCCCCTTTCCGAACACACGCTGAGCTCAGCTATCAGCCCTGAGCACTATCTCGGTCCTCCTTATATGAAACTCGGTGACCACTAAAACGAAGGTGTCTAAAACTCATTCCGTGCCTTTTTTATATCTAATGGACTACTAGCGTTACCCGCTGAATATCTTCGACACTCACTCTCTATACTTTTTAGCTATTACCTAATTATTGATTATTATTATTGGACCTCAGATTTAATTGAATCGTATTATTAATCTCTTTATTAGCCTATTTGTGATTTCTCTACAACACACTAGTTGATAAGGCATAAATTTTCATGAAGGCTGAAGCAATTACATTGAAATAGTCAGTATTTTAATAATCATTTTTTCTTTTCTTTTTTGAAGAAGATACATTCAGATTTGTCGTTCCTTTCAACTCTTATGACCTCTTGAGCAGTTTCGGGTAGCATACCTATATAAGTGATATTTCAGTTTTGGAAATACTTTCAGTTTCTATTCAGTTTCAGTTTTAGGGTTGCCAATTTCAGTTTCGATTCAGTTTCAGTTTTGGAAATAATTTCAGCCTCAGTTAACTTAAAATAATTTTAGTTTATGTTCAGTTTCAGTTAACTGGTAATCATTGTCAACGTTCAAGAACTGTGAAGTAACAATTGCTCATTTCACTTGAGTACCTAAGTTAAGTAAGTGACTAAATTAAATCAAATGTGCATTTAATTTTAAGAAGACCAATTTCTATTTTTTGGCGAGACGATTTCTTCGGCCAGCTGTTAACCACCCACACAGTGAGAAGCAGGCTATTGGAAATTAAGAGCCACATTAATGAAATACTAGGTGAAGCTAAGCTTAACATCTTGCTAGAAATGTAATTTCCAATAGCCTCATTGCCATTTGATAAGTACTATTACACCTCGTTGTACAATATGAAATCATCTGCCTACCACATTTTGTAACCAGTTTCTCCACCAAAACAGGTGAATCAACTCTTCTCTTTGCTTTGAGAATCATTTCTTTATAGTGTGTTTTGGTGGCTCAACAGGCAAGTTGTGTATTGAAATCCAAAAAGACCTTTAATTTTTTCGGTAAATGCCTACAATGGTGTCCAGACAAAATCGCAGACGACAAAATAGCGGAGACAAAATAGCGGAGACAAAATCGCGGAGACAAAATAGCGGAGACAAAATCGCGGACGACAAAATAGCGCAAAATAGCGCGAAGCAAGAAACGATAGAGAGCACAACTTTCAATTTAACATGTTTATTAAAAACCCCAGCTAACTTTGCAACCATCACTCACAAAACTCGCATAGCAGGTACATGCTGTCTCTGCCCTCTTTTGAATTTCAGTCCGCAAACCCTCTTTCCCCTAGCTCAAATTACACAACGATACTGATTATCTTTAACAAGTCATAGCCTAGTATAGTCGATAGGAAAAACAATACTGAATATCATTCACATGACATAGCCGAAGCAAGAAACGATAGAGAGCACAACTTTCAATTTAGCATGTTTATTAAAATTAATACAACTACAAAGCTAATCAAAGAGACGTAGAAGCATATACTAAACAGTTAAAAATGTCTCTTCATATTAACCAATAACGTAGAATTAAATAAGGTATCTTCATATCAATCAATCGCGTCACTCCGTTCCTATCGCACGATTACGTCGGCGCTATTTTGTCGCGTTTTTTGAGCTATTTTGTCGTGCGCTATTTTGTCGCGGTTTTTTCGCTATTTTGTCGTGCGCTATTTTGTCTCCGCGATTTTGTCTCCGCTATTTTGTCGTCCGCGATTTAGCTATGGTACCTCAGGTTATTGTTATTGTTATTGTTATTGTTCATGACAATTTATATAGCGCCGTAGCATAGCGAGGGCCAAAGTCAAAGGCGCTTTACAAAAAAACATGGGAACGAGATGTTAAATAGGTGAGTCTTTAATTTGGTCGCAAAGTCCTCTAATGAAGTGGCCGCCGACACTGAAGCCGGTAACGAATTCCATAGGAGAGGGTTTCCTCGGGAAAAAGAACGTTCGCCGAAGTTGAGTGTCTTCGACGGAGGTGGAACGTACAGGTGAACCCGGCTGCTGGAGCGCAGATGGAGCCGTCGGTCGTTCGTAGTCGTCCTTCGAATCAAGGTCGCTAAGTATTCCGGACAAGAGGGATCGTTTAGTGCCCGGAACGTCAGCCAGCAACGCTTGAATGCAATGCGCTCCGGGATGCGTAACCAGTGCAGCTTGTCCCTGAGTAGCGAGGTCACGTGGTCATGCCACCGGATCCGAAATATCAGTCGGGCTGAGGCGTTGATGATCGACTGCAGGCGAGCGAGCTGACGATCGGGAAGACCGAACAGGATCCCGTTACAATAGTCGACGCGTGAAAGGACGAGGGCTCGAACCAGTTGTATCGCGGCTGCCGTTGAGATATACCGACGAACCTCTCGGATCATTCGAAGCTGTCGGAAACACGAACGGGTAACATTGGCAACTTGACCAGCAAACGTCAGCGTTTCGTCGAAGATCACTCCGAGCAAGCGCACCTCTGTCGATGGCTGGATGTTAGCCTCGTCCAGAGAAAGCTCCGAACGATCGATCAGATGCTTCTTCCTTGGAGTGCTAAACCAGATGAGCTCCGTCTTGCTCGGGTTTAGGGCGAGCCGGTTAGCCGTGGCCCAACGCTCTATCCGAGTGATGCATTCACGGACGCACGACAGAAGATGCTCGGTCTCCGACGGAAGGCAGGAGGAATACACCTGACCGTCGTCGGCGTATGCATGCCACGATAGACCAGATGATTCGACGATCCGTCCGACGTCTGCCGCGTAGAGCACGAACAGGAGTGGACCCAGGGCCGATCCCTGTGGCACACCGCTCGTGACACTTCGTGAGGCAGACATCGAGCCGCCCCAGGCCACTGACTGTGTCCGGCCCGAAAGGTAGCCCTGGAGCCACGTCAAGGCTCCGCCAGTGACCCCGAAGGAGATTTCAAGGCGTTGAGAGAGCGTGTCGTGGTCCACCGTGTCGAAGGCGGCGGAAAAGTCTAGTAGGCATAGGAGGGAAAGCTCTCCATTGGCCGTCGCATCGATAATGTCATTGAGTATCTTCATCAGGGCCGTCTCGGTGGAATGACCTTTTCGATATGCCGACTGATGCTTCGGCATAAGTCCATTCCTGACGAGATAGGTGACTAGTTGTCTATTCACCAGGCGTTCCAGCAGTTTCGACAGGAACGGTAGGTTTGAGACCGGCCGAAAATTCGATATGTCTGACTGGTCCAGTCCTGGCCGCTTCAAGTGAGGGCGGACGATGGCATGCTTCCACGGTGATGGGAACTCACCGCTAGCAAGTGATGACGATAGTAGTGACGTCAGGAACGGAGCCAGCGTGTCAATGGCCTCTTTAAGCAGCCACATCGGGAGTGGATCCAAAGGGCATTGTTTATTCGGCGATGCCTTGACGCACGCCGTGACCTCCGATATCGTAGGGGCCACGAACACTGAGAAGGTGGATCCGCTATGCCTTTGGGACTCGACCGGGTCGGCGTTGGCCGTCCTGCTCCGAACCCTGTTGATTTTCTCGTCGATGAACCGGTGATACTCCTCGGCGGAGAAGCTCGGAGGCGCCCTGTGGGAGGTGCCCCTTTTACCGAGAATCCTGTCGAGGTGATTCCATGTTTGCTTGATGTCAGAGTGAGGGGAATCCAGAGTCTTGCGCCAGTGTTGCCGTCCCTTCTCCCGCACCAAGCGCCTACTAGCCTTGAGTTCTAGTCTCCACGAAGACCGTGCATCCTCCTCGCCACTAGTGCCTCTCCTGGCACGATACACTCTCTCAAAACGACGGGCACGTCGACGGGCCTGCCGACACTCGGCGTCATAAAATGGTCGATGGAGTCGAGGACGGACGGAAACTTCGGTCACCGGCGCAATATCGTCTAGTATCGTGGTCACGACTGACTGATAGCAAAGCGCGAGCTCAGTGGCGGTTTTGCTTGGGTCGACTGGTTGACAGAGCGGTGACAGTCGAATCCGCTCAATGAACTTATCGAGACTAAAATATTTCCAGCTCCTACGACAACATCAGGTACCGCCTACAATTTCAGTTTTGGAAATAATTTTAGTTTCTATTCAGTTTCAGTTTTAGGGTTGCCAATTTGAGTTTCTATCCAGTTTCAGTTTTGGAAATAATTATAGTTTCAGTGTCAGTTAACTGTTTTAATATAATTTCAGTTTTTATTCAGTTTCAGTTACTGAAATATCACTGCCTATAAGATGGTCAAATTATTAGTGAGAAAATGTGAAATAAGCCAGATCATTAAAAGTCTGTAGTGTAATACAAAATGAACTACACTAATTAATAAAGCGAAACCGAATGATTCATCAAGCAATTACATTGAAATAGTCAGTATTTCGAAAATCATCATCATGGTCATCATCAATGACCATGGGCTAAGCGCCCATCAGTGTCTGACGTCATCCTCACAGTCTGTTCCCAGCAGGGCCGCCGAGAAGGGGGCAAATGCACAGGTGCTCGGCGGTCTGGAGGAGGCCCGAGCCGATGATGAAGATGTATAGTATAATAATACGATAAGACCAATAATGAAACCAAATAACACCAACCTCCCCCCCCAAAAAAAAGGTAACCAACAATGTTATGTTGTGAATAGGGGCCCGGCGAGTTAAAGGGGGCGGGCGCGCTGAGGACATCATCAGGAACAGTGTGAATACGGGAAAAGAGCGACAAGCAAAAAAAGTGTCATCACTGGCTTTGAAGAGTTACAAACACATAAACATCGAAACATGGTGTCGCTGAAATTAATTAAAATTAATGGCGAGCAAAAAAGGTCGTCAAGAATTTGTAAGACTTGACAGGGGCCCGCCGGTCCTCCAGCACAGGGCCCCGGAATTTCTCTCGGCGGGCCTAGTTCCCAGTTCCTTCTATATAGAGATCTGTGACTCAGTTCTTGTAGGACGCTTCCACGCGGTTTCGTAATATAATGTTGCGACAAACAATTCTACGTTTGGCATTCCTTATTTCTTTTAATCTTCCATTATTCCTAGCATCAATGCATTGATCTCTCTCTATCATTTTTTCATTCAACATATGTGTTCAATGAGACTGTATCAACTGTGTTACTCTGTATCAACTTTTGCTCAAGATGACATTCAGCTGGTCTCTTTTGTAGGCCTATAGTACCTCATTTCTGGTTATTTTAGCGAAATAATCCTCAGTGGTTTCCTGTTGTAATTACGTTCACAGGCAAGTATTCTCCATTCCGAGCATTCGTAAATGTCCGTGTCGACCCTGCCTAAAGCTTCTGCTGCTCTTATTTTGATTTATTTCTCTATTTCCTGCAGTGCATGCTACTGCCAGGATAGATATAGTTTTCCAAATCTCTGACTCAATTTCATCCATTTTGATATATCTTCAATTATCGTTTTGTCTAAATACAATTGTCTTTGTCTTTTGGGTATTTGCCATTAGTTTAGTCCGTAGCGTCTTGCTTCATTGCTCAATGTCTTAACAATTGCGACGACCGTTATGGAGGGTATCTTGCCCGTCTATCTCCGGCACAAGTTTCTCTATAACTAATGGTCCTCAGGCGGTTAGCCTAATCTCTAACTGTCACTGAAGAACACGTTGATTGTCGCACAATGTGATTTCATGCTCTATTCGTAGGTCTATCTCTGTTACAATAGCCTACTCAACAAAATCGACAGTGAACTTTACAAACTGAAGAGATCGTTTAGAACAGCGGTTCTCAGCCTTTTTAGTGCCGCGACCCTTTGAATTCAATTCCCCATTAAGTGGCGACCCCCCAACGGTCAAATTATTTTCGTTCACAATGTAAACTGCTAAAAATAATAATGCTACGACAATCAAAATGTTCGAAATGTTCGAAATCGTTATTATTTGATTGTCTCCATGTATATCCTCGAATGACAATTATAGTAAAACAACTAGTACGTCATAACTACCACTGAGGAAATTTAGTACAATAACAAGAACAGAGACAACCCCATATTTCTGATGGTCTCGGGCGACCCCTTGCAAATCGTCATTCGACCCCCTTGGGGGTCGCGACCCACAGGTTGAAACCGCTGGTTTAGAATTTAACTTGCAACTTAAAGGAAAATTAACACAGCGACTGCTACTACTGCTGCGGCTCCATTAGTGGATAAGTTGCGGGGATATATCCAGTAAGTAGTTACTCGGACAATATCCGCTTGAACGATACGCTGCACCGACGGGGCTCCACTTGCGCTTTCATATAGAGGGATATTTTAAATGAAGTTTTACTTATTATTACTTCAGATTCAATGTGGTACCCGCTCCTACAAAAATTCTATCACCTTCTTTACCTCTACTAATATTTTGAAAAGTAAAGATTAGGCTATAAAGAAATGTGTTTATTTTTCAAATACTGTAGGTTCGTAGTCTTCTTCCAGAATTGTTGGACATGAGTCTAACAAAATCTGTCCTGATGCAAATGCCTTATAATAATGTTGCCAAAGGCCAGCGCAGCAAATCTATCTTCAGTAACTTAGCGTCAGTTGCCCATCTTTGGTGGAATTCAATGAATAACTACGACGTTAAAAATAAAATTCAAAAGTCTTCAAAAGGTATTTTATGTTGTATTTGATTTTCTCTTCTTTATTATAAATTCCAGATTTCTTACTCGTCATTAAAACACACGAATTAAAATTATTTTAAATCACTTTAAAGTTTGCATTCATTCAACACTGTATATAGGACGATTTTTAAATAATAAGAATGATTCAAAATGTTTATGTGAATAATTTTGAATACAGCGATTCATGAATAATTATAAATTAAATGCGAATGTTGATTGCTTCTAGCAAATTTTCAAAGAGCTAAGATGCAATCGACAATTATCAGAAACAATCGAAACTTTCTTAAACAAGTAATTTATCCAGACGAAATTATCTGCTCATTGGAGTCATGTGGCTGTCTCACAGAAGAGCAAGTAGCATTTCTAAATAGACTAAGAAATCGAAAGGACAAGAACCATGAACTTCTGATTATGTTGCAAGACTTCTCTTCTCAGAAGTACTCCAAAATGATAGATTGTCTATTTCTTACATATCAAACGCCAGCTGCCTTGGTTCTTGAAAGAGGAGGAGGTTTGCACATCATCATTATCATTCATTATCATCTTATTCGGCATCATCGTCATCAACTTCATCGTTATCGTCGTCGTCACCATCGTCGTCATCATCCTCCTCCTCATCATTATCCTCATCATCATCATCATCCTCATCCTCGTCATCGTCATGTAATAAAAGTGCTTTTATCATTTAAATGTTTATGTTTAGTAACTATTGCTGCTGTATATGTAAGAAGTGAACCAAAGCTCAGAGGCACAGTATCATGTCCACTGTCAACGCTTAATTATTAATTTTCTGATCTCCATTGCATGAACGTGACTCTGTGGCATACCTCATTTTTTAGGACTTTCATTTCTCTTTCTAACCATCTGTGAAGGAAAACGATAAAAATTCTCCGCACACCCAAAAACAGGCCACCTCTCCCAAAAATGCAAAACTTTTTATTCATAGCTCGCTAACCAAACTTTTTGAGTGACAAGCTGTCTAAATTGAGCGGCAAACTTGTCAGGAAATGAAAATGGAACAAAATGTTACAAGAAATTTGCAAATTGGATCACATTTGGCGTATATATAGGGCTCCAAATTATTGTCCCCTCTTGATACTCGCCGGCGGCCGTATCATACTCTTATACAGGTTTAAGAGACAGATCAGACGATTGAAAAATGGTTCGTAGTCGTCCAAACTGCTTGTAAAGTAACTTTCAACATTATCGAGAGCCGTGAGAATGTTCTCTGAACGCAATCTTTTCGCCATTTTGGAGAAAACAGATAAATATTCGCGTCACAAAGCGACCTTTTACATCGCCGTGACCTACTTTCGCAAATTAAAAGTGTTTTAAATTTATACCAGCTGTAATTCATTGATATTTTTCGTCTTATCTGACTCAGGATTGGTTGGTAATCGTCTGACCCACTAATATCTGGTCCACAGATTCGAGAAAAATAGAGTTCCGCGTATTTAAGACCTTTGAAAATCATGTAGCGCCAAATTTAAATACCGGTTAAATACCTACTGTAATTCGTTAATGTATTAATTTTTGCGTCCAATTTTACTCAGGATTGATTCTTAATCATCCGACCAACTAATATCTAGTCCACGGACTTCAGAAAATAGAGTTCTACGTATTTAAGACTTTTGAAAATCATGTTAACGTCAAAGGCGGGTATTGCCGGACTCGTAGTACGGCGGCAGGGCGGGTATGGGCGGGCTCAGCGTTAAATGGTGAAGGCCTACCTGCAGTTTGCGTTCACGTCCATAGGCGGCGATTTTCCACAATTCTTGGGGTGTCCGTTGTCAAAGCCTTCCATGGGATAGGGCCATTCTTTCTCATTTATTCTTTTTTAACGTAGGCCCGCATTTTATTATTGGACCTCTGTTAGGCCATGTCACACATACGCATAATCACAGAGCACAGAACGGTGAGTGTGGACGGCGGGGCGATGGCATTTGAAACATGGTACGGGTCAGAGTCCTGCGAACTTAATGGGTCAGTAGATGTGTTCTTCGGGTTACCAATATGCATTCTGACACGCCGCTCGCAGTAAAGATTGTGGATTCGAGGCTGTGGATGATTAAAGTCGCTCGAGGTCCAGTGGCGTCGCTAGGGAGGTGCGGGTTGTGCGAATCGCACCGGGTGACACCACCCAGAGGGGTGACACCAAACTTGAGAAATTGGACATGTTCAAATTGTATAAACAGAGTCAGTAGACGGAGCTCGTTCTTCTTGGGTTTTCATAGCCAGCGGCATAGGTACATTGGAGCAAAGTGGAGCAATTGCTCCAGTCGGACCACCTAGGGTCACTTGTACAAAACGTGCAAAACCAGTGAGTACATTTTTGGGGTGGAGTGGGAAGTAGGTCAGGTATAATTGTTGGTTCTGCAAGACTGCGACTGGTTGGTTATAACTTTACACAGTTTTTTGTGTCTAAAATGCGCTGAAATTCACCTAAGGGCATTTGTAATTTTTAAAAATTTCCCGGGGTGACAACCCCGGATCCCTGTTAGTAGGGGAGAGGAAGAAGGGAGGAAGAGGTTATGAAGGGAAGGGAGAGAGGAGAAGGTGGGTGATTTGTTCCGGTCGCCATTTTTCCGAGCTACGCCAATGTTCATAGCCGATTATGCAGGCCTAGTAAAGGAATATTTGGAAGAGGTCCCTGGTGGCAGCCTGGAGGTCACGATTTTGCCGCACTGGGTTACACCAGCCCTAGCGACGCCACTGTCGAGGTCCTAAGCTGGACTGCTATTGAGGCCCTTTCGCTATCCGAAACAATTTTCCAGATTTCACCTTCTCATTTATCCCCAAGTAAACCGATAGTGCGATAAACGGCAATCAACAAACTACTTAAACTTAGCCCAAACTGTCTATCGAAACTGACTTAGATGCCTGTTTAACTTTTATAAAGTTTTGGAGCCTGTAGGCCCCGGACCAGCGAAGACCCTGAGCTACATCTTACACTGCTTTTATATGTAGGCCTAATCCGCCACTGGCTCGAGGTCATGATCTTTCGGATCAAGTTAACCTACAATTGCAGCTGCAAAGTGGCTGTTCATTTATTATAGTCAGCAACATTTGGTATAGTCAAAGAACTAGATCAATAGGAATTCCGCTAAATCACTATTTCTATCTCGCTTTCGCATGCCTGCTAAAGAAATGTTGAAATTGCTCCTGTAAAATTCAAATTGCAGCAATGTGCGGCTTTAGCCCACGTTGGGAATCACTACTGTAGGCTGCTGATGGAAGCAAATATAAAGACTCGAGCTGTATGCAGGCAACTGAGGCTGAAGCTTTTGGATTTTATCAAAAACATACACTTGGCAATTAGCGTACGAGGACTGGATAACGTTTGCAGGCATCTACCGGTCAATTAAGTGAGCCATAATGTAGGCAGACACAGGCAGTGTATAATCCAGGCATTTTATTGCTTCCCAGCTTGCAGCCAAACTTTATGCAACTCTTCTTTAATGCTAAAATTGCAGCTTTTATGTGGGGTGTGAAGCAGTCATTGAACACCCCTTGGCTAAGATATGGAGTACTCTACCACCTCCGACATTCCCATTATAGCCGCCTATGTTCGCGATCATTTCGATGTGTTGCCTCTTGTTATTATAGAAATTTAGCAAACGATTTTAAACGCTATACATAAAAATTATTTTGAATTTAATTAATAAATTTTATTTACGAAAGGCAATTAAAAGATGAAATCCAATTCTAACGTAGGAGGTTAACTACTGTTTACAATAGAAGCAGTGAAAGTGCACATCAACAATGGAAATGCAACGTGGACGAAAAAATTCGACATGAGAATTATCGAACGATTTCAAAGAATTCAAACCGAAAATAGGCCACATAAAATTGATAGCATACAAAATACGCCTGTTCGCATAAGATTGAATGATGTCTTCTTACTTCACGTGAAGCAGAATAAAGGCATTGAATTGTGGTTTTGGTGCAAAACAGAATCCTCTTTGAATCAACTGAAAAGCTTAAGTGACGACGATCTACGAGAAATAATTCAGCAAATGTATATGACGCTGATTCCAGCATACAGCACAACATTCGAACCTCAATTCGTTCAAATGCACTATAGCCTATCCAGTGACTTTGGTAAGTTACCGTATGTATGACTTTAGCTGATAATTATGACGACGGCATTAGTGATGACGACGACAATAATGAATGTTTCTTCGTGATGAAATTGATTAATTATTATTGCTAAGTGAGAGTAGTAGTGTGTAGTTTGGCGTACTACGTAGGCCAGCGCGGGCCCGTCGGAGAACCGAAGGGCTAGCGTCTTTAGTCATACGTGGCAACGGCTGAATGAGGGCGGATTGCCAGCCTTTCCCTCGCGGCCTTTCCTTCCAACGAGTTAATACCCGAAGTACTCATCCACAACTGAGTCGACTGGGGCGCCTAGGACAGAAACAACCGAAAAGTTTTTGCCGCTGCCGGGATTTGAGCCACGGACCTCAAGATTGACAGACCAGTACGTGCGTTAACTGTAGTGTTAACTGTTAACTGTAGTGCTCCACCGCGCACTACAGTGTGTAGTTTATTAATTTAATATGTTTTGCATTTTCTTGCAGCTGAAAAGCGACTCTCTATCAGACATGTGGAAGATCGTTACAATTTGATTGGGTTTGCCGGTTTGAGAATTATTCAATATAAGTGGGGTCGCTACGTGGGGTACTAACACCTTTCCGTTTTGGTGATCTTTTGAGTGGAACTATTGAAAGCAAAGATAATGCTGATGCTTTTCATTATCATGATGATGATTTTGGAACTGTGCAGCTACATCACTGGACCCTTGAATCGAATGTGGCCGCAGATCTTTTAACGTGGCGCGAGATGTTTTAATGACAGACGACAAAATAAATTGCATTTATTTCGCTACTGATCAGGAACAGTTATACCGTGCTCTCCTCTAAGAGCAACATCTCTATGAGGTTAATTGCGAGAGTGGCTGGGCTGGCTCTTTTAGATATCATTTTGAGCTAATTTATTTCCTTAGTATAATGGTAGAATGTGTGAGCATCGTTATATTTTTTATATATAATCTTATTATATAATTCTCGATGTCCGTCCGTCCGTCCGACGGCAACACAGCAGATATTGCAAGACGCTGTTGTCATTGACAACCAAATATTGTTTAATCAAAACTGTATTATTATCGACGGAGCGTTTAACGAAGCGTCTTAATTGCAGCTTAACTCTCTCACCCCTATTGGTCTTGGGCGTCCGTTCCATAAACCCTGGCCTCCTGGGGGAAATTATGGGGATGCTTGGCGCATTTCTTACATTGTTCTGAAGCACCTGCCCATATGTCACACAATTCAGCAACGAACAATGGTTTGCTGTTTTAGCAGAAGAGCATTGGACAACTCTGGAATTTTAGAGTGTCCAATAGCATCGACCCTATCGCCGCCAGGGAGGCGTTATATTCTTTCACTGAATTCTGTTCCCAGAGCGTCACATTCTTTCTGAAGGAACATACCAAACAATGCCCCTATTCAGGCGTGCCCGCCTCCCGATTTCCCGCTAGTCATTCTTTCCCGAGATATCCCTTCAGGGCAAAATGGGTTTATAGGCAATTATTCGACACCTGCTATTAGTATCATGTTAACGTTACTTGTTTGCTGGTATGCCTTCACGACAGTGGCGTAGCCACGGGAGGGGGTTTTGGGGGTTAGGACGGTTAGGTTTGGACGGCGCGAAAAATATGTTATGTACGTATTCCCAGGCAATTTTTATTTTTGAGGCGATTTTGGGGTGAAAACCTCTCCTTGGTGGTTATCGATGACTTTTTTCAAAACCTCCTTTCGGAAATCCTGGCTACGCCACTGCTTCACGACAATTCAATCACTTCAGATGCTGAAAGGGGCATTTCATATATGCATGTATACAATAAGCCACCAGAAATAAGAAATACAAAAAGTTATTTGAATCCATTGTAAGTTTAGACACCTGACGAAATCAAATATGCATGTATACAATAAGCTACAAGAAATAAGATTGTTCCGAAGATCAGAGTTTCCAGCAACTTATTGGGCGACCAGTACCACTTCTGGTCGAAAAGGGTTTCTGGCAATATATATATATATATATATATATATATATATATATATATATATATATATATATATATACCGTATAATATATATATAATACATATATATTAATGTAATATGATTTGATATAATATAATATAATATAATTCGTGGCCGCTTTGGCGCAGACGGGATGTCACTATTCCGGCGAAATTTAGACATATTTATTATTATTTACGCTGGATAAATTATGCCCGCCAACGAACTGAGTTTACTTCCAAGCATAGAATATCCTCCTTAGTGGTTTGAGCGCAGGGCGCGATTTGTAGGGGGAAGGGGGAATTCCCCCACTGCCCAACTGCACCCCCTACTGCTGCATCTTCCAACAACTACATTCCCCAAGCTCGACATATCCCCCCACTGCTCCAGGTCACAAATCGCCACCTGTTTGAGCGTACGCTACCCGGTCCAAGGAATATGATGCTGAAAGCCTTATCGACGAAAGGTATGCGACCGCATCTACAGGCATTTGGGTCGGCTGAGACCGTCAATTTTAATTGCTTCTGTGACAAGACGACACAAAAGCGGTAATTTGCTTCATTGTTCTCTAGCGAGTGTGGTATGGTATGCAAGTGGGAGGTCTGTCTCCTATTGGATGGCGTGCCTTTATTATTGACACATCCAATTGTCCAATGATTGCTTGTTGTCCTTCAGCGAACAATGAATGGTCTATGTCCTCCAGAAGCAATGGATAACTCAAAAAGGACTTCTCGGGTTTATGGAACGCTAGCGGAAGCCGGTTTTGCGGCTTTACGGGTCCACAGGGTTAAACCCCCGTCCTCCTTTCCTCACCCCATCCCTCTCCCAATCGCCCAGGCCCAACCCATACCCGCCCTGCCCCGCCCTACACCACAGGCCCCAAACCCCCGTTCCCCCTTCCCTCTCCCCATCCCTCTCCCAATCCTCCTTCCTCTTTCCATCCCTCTCCCAATCGCCACGGCCACAACACTTCCCCGCCCCGGCTCCAACGCATCTCCGCCCAGGCCCCAACCCATACTCGCCCCTGCCTTGCCCCACAGCCCCAAACCCCCGTTCCTTCCCTCTCCCCATCCCTCTCCCAACCCCATTCCCTCTCCCAATCGCCCTGGCCCAACACATCTCCGCCCAGGCCCAACCCATAAAGCCCCGCCCAACCCCACAGGCCCAAACCCCGTTTCCTTTCCTCTCCCATCCCTCTCCCAACCCCCTTCCCCTCTTCTCATTCCTCTCCCAATCGCCCCGGCCCCAACACATCTACGCCCAAGCCCCAACCCATACCCGCCTCGCCCTGCCCCCACAGGCCCCAAACCCCCGTTCTCCTTCCCTCTCCCCATCCCCTCTCAACCCCATTCCCTCTCCCCATCCTTCTCCCAATCGCTCCGGCCCCAACCCATCAGCGCTCCGTCTTACCCCACCGGCCCCAAACCCCGTTCCCAAACCTACACAACGCTGCTCCGAAAGCCCGTAAAACCACTGTCCTCCTCCCAAACCTCCCTTCCCTCTTCCAATGCCCTGACCTGCGTTCTTCGGAAATGATTGCTGTAACGTTTTAAATTTGCTATATCTCAGGCTATATAGGAGCTAAAAAGATGAGGTTTGCACCATTGTGTAGATTTTTTATTCCTCTTGCTAACCGTCCGTGCAAAACAAAACAAATTGGGGTAGAGTCCACTCTACGGCCTAAATATCACCCTCTCCCCCCAAAAAGATTTAAAAGCCCTAGCAAAAAATTTTCAGCGGTAACCCCACTTTGGTCAGCGGCAAAGTTGTAAAGGGATGTCAGCGGAACAAAATAAACCTAAAAGTTTGAAAATCGGTTGACATTTGATAAAGATCTATCAATTCTATCTCGATGACACCAATGTTTGAACATAAGTATTATCGGTGAATTTCGCGAAAGTTTTGAATTCTGAGAAAGTTTCCTAATTGTTTTGAATTTGCTATATCTCAGGCTATATATATGCGAAGCGTATTTATGAATGATAAATCTATGTTTCAGAGTAAGACATCTTATTAATTTTTTATTATTGAGTCGTCTGGCTTTAGGATTGGAAGCACTAGCAAGTACGGTCTGATCTATAGTTGTTTGTACCATTTCTGCACATAAGAACAGTGCTATTACACCTTGGAGTTTTTGTCACGGACCATTATAAAATGGAAACAGAAAAACTAAATTGCTAGACATTGATATCGCAAAGCAGTGGCGTAGCCAGGAATTCCGGAAGGGGGTTTTTGGTTTCGATCGTGACCAAACTGTGAAAAATTTTGACAAACAAAAAACATCATCGTCATATTCCTTCATTTATTTTTATTTTCCCTTAGTAGGAGCTGGTAAGCAAAAAAGGGCATTACCTTCCTGACACCTTTACATTCACTCTATTTTCTATACTACTTAGACTTTTTTCTGTCGGCAGTCAGCCAGGGGGGTTGATCTCCAAAATCGCGAAATCGCGTGCTAAAAAAGATAGAAAAGTATGAAAAACTTTTTTCGTCGGCAGCCAAAGGGGGTTTTAACCCCTAAGCCACCCCTTGGCTACGCCACTGTCGCAAAGTCTGATTTTTATGGTGAAGAAACTAATTATAGATCAGAAACCAGAAAACTGATTATAACATCCTGACATTTCTAACATAGACACAATTTGTCTCACCTCGATTGAAAGAAAAATCTGGATCGAAATTTCTAGAAGAAACTCGAAGAACTTTAATTCCGTTGCATCTCATTGCTGCTGTGAGAAAGACCTCGCTAAGGCAAACTGTCATTCTTCCGCTATTATTGACATTTTCATGGTCGTCAGGTGTATAAGCAAACACTTTTGGAACTGCATAATTTGTTTTGAGTCGACACTGGTACTCGATATAGCGTAGAAATCGGATTGGAGACAAAGGAAACACAACTCTGTTTACGATCTCTGATGATGAAGAAGGTGAAGCAGCTTTGTAGAGCATCACAAAGCCAATAACAGTACGAACTCGTTCATCGAAAAGGGCTGAGAAATCAGTGCTAACAACCATTGGCTCATTTGCAATAAAATATATGTAAAATCCAAGGAGCCCTCTGATATTCGATTCGAATTGAGAGACCTCGTTTAAAAGTCGTAGCACCATGTCATAATCGTTCGCTGTCGTATAATAAAAGTTCGCCAGATACGCTGCGCTCATCAGATATATTGGCGACGGCATTTTCTTCGAGGATTCATTGGCGTATTTTTTCATGAAATACTTTATTATTTTCTCAAGAATTATCCTCTTAAGTGAAAAGCTTCTGACAGTGTCCTCATTTGCCGGCTCTTTTGACAGAAACTGGATTTCAGATTCTCGCTCAAATTGAGAAAACTCACACTGGTTTTCAAAGTTGGTCTCATATTTTGCTCGATGCAAAATTACAGGCCATACGGCCACCTGATGGATCATATCGGACAGCGAACGATCTAGTTGGCTAGAAGGAAATGTCAGCATTCGTCGATTCTCGTCTGTTGAAGCATTCAATGCAACTCTGTATCCGTTCAAAATCACGCTGTAATCTCTGTTTGCTGTCCTGTCCGACGCATTCTGCATTGACATTAGATGAATGTTTGAATTTAGGGCGTTGTGAAGTCGCCTTAACTCCGGTAGAAAGCAATCACATTTGTAGAGATTGTCTCTCAGTGAAGCATTTAATTCCTCACACAATGGAAATAAAGTGATACGAAGCATCAAAAACGCGAATTCAAGGTTCGTATTTGACACCCAAAATCTTGGCATAGCTAGCTGTAAAGTTGTGATGGTCGTAGAAGCACAATCAAAACGCTCCTGTTTAACGTATCTTTCGAGATTCTTTAGTTCTTTTTCAAAATCAGCACTTTGCAAATGATCAAGAATATTGTTTTCAGGAATGAAGTAGTTTGGAGAATGTCTATCTCTTAAAGTCTGTATCATTTCATTGAGTAATTCACGTAAACAAACTGTAGTGTTATTCTCGTTCCAGAACTCTGAAGGTTTCTGCTCACACGCCCAGAGCATAAGAGTTTTAAAATGATATGTACGCAAAGCTGTATCAGTGATTCCTTCGCATACTTTGTTCTTAGCAAGACGAAGTAGATGATAGACGTTCTGTTGAACAGGATTCCAGCTGTGTATTAGAATAAGTTCTGCTTTTGAAAAAGAAAATCTCCATTGCGTTTCATCGTTTGGGTTGCTTTGATGTGGTTTCGAAACAAAGTGACAACCGCCTTTCTTAACTCGTGTAATGAGGCTCTCGTTAGGCCATCCAAGTTGCCTTTTGCGAGTTAGCCACTCTTGTGCCTCTGTTGGCCAATAAGGACAATACACTGAATAACTTATATCGGTCTTAATGGCATGCATATCCTTCCACCGTGGACTAAACAACCACAGTGCTGCTTTGAGTTTGTTGTTGAGTACGATCTCACGATTCATAACACGTGCAGGACCATCAACTTCATTCTCAGGCAGTTTCTGTGGACGTACAAAATCGGAATGATTGCTACGCTTTAGTCTGGCAAATCCTGAATGATTTCCTTTGCTTTCAATGATGAGTACAATTCCCTTGAAGTTCTTCGGAGGTTTTCGATTCGAAGGAATGGCGCATATGTCGTTCACGTAGTACAATCGATCTGAATCGGTGGGATTACTTAGAAAATACTTAAGTGGAAGTTCGAAGGTACTCCCGCATAGGATGAAGGCCTTTGATTCACGTCCTGTGAGACAATGCTGACGAAACTCTTTATACTCCATTTCACTGTCACTGTCTTATTCATGAAATTTTGACAAATGTAGTATAATTAGCGTTGGGTAGTAACAAGTTACTGTAACTTATTTACCATTGCAGTAACTGTAGCTGTAACTAGATACATTTTTGCAATGTAACTGTAACTAACATGCCTATTTGAGGTAGGCCTGCTGTAGAGGAAATTTAATAGTTACTTTGCAAGTTAGTTCTTTTTAAAATTCATATAGACGATAACGTGCAGAGCCATAGATTCTAAATCTACAGTATAACCTACAGTATAGCCCTGACCACGTGCATTGGGGACCTCAGGTATTCTGGATAGCGCAGGTCTGTGTTTCATCACAGACTGAGCAATGTGAGCATAATATTCTTGAGCAGAATGGCTCAATGGAGGATAATATCTTTCAATTCGATGAGCCCAAGATGATAAACACAGATGCAACAGTCCAAGTAGAGTTCTATCTGAGTGATCCATCAACAGATTTAAAAAAGTCTGAATATGGTGAGCTTGACTGAAAATTCAAGACAAGAAAATGGAAAACAGGAAAATGACTGGCAAACTAGCAGGGGTGGAAAATTCAGAACTGAAAAATGACGGGCAAATTAGCAGGGGTGGAAATTCTGGACTGAAAAATGACGGACAAAATAGCAGGGGTGGAAAATGCAGCACTAGAAATTGATTGACTATAAAATAGAAAAACACATCAGTGGGTACGTGAATTGAATTGCTTGCCTTCTATCACAATTAACAGTCAGCCTCGCTGTCTTTGAAGTTCTTTGCAGTTTCATCGATTCATCACATTTGCGAACCTATACTGAGTTTGAATTATTATTAATACATAACACTCCTGCTCTCAGAAAAGGCTAGTTATCTTTGAAGTACTTTGTAGTGTACTCGCCTGACATACCACAGTAGGAGGTGGGGGTCAGAACCTTAACTAGGTTGGGAAAGAGGGCAATCTTCTCCGGTAGCGTTCTTGTGGAGGAGGGATCAAGGAAGAATCGTTTCCTTGATGTACTCACGCTGGGAGTCGTGAAGTTACAGTGTAAGCAATCAAAAACGCCCATCGAAAGGTATTGCCAGTATTTATGGCAAGGAAAATAAGTCATCACTGCTAAAACTTTATTTACTCCTCAATGGCGGTGCAAGTGTAAGAACTGTTATTTCACAATTGGTACTATACTGTAGTATATTTTTAACAACAAGTAACTGTAACTGTGACTAATTACTTTGCAAGTAAATAACGTTAACTAGCTATTTTTTGAAAAGTATCTTGTAAATGTATCCAGCTATTTTTTACATAGTATAAGGAACAAGGGGTCCAGGTGAACAGAGTACTAAGATAGACTACTACTACTACTACTACTACTACTACTACTACTACTACTACTACTACTACTACTACTACTACTACTACTACTAAAGGAACGATTCAAACCTGACACTAATGAGACCAGCATAGGTGGAGAGGGCTGCGATCGCCGAAAGCGAAACAGCCGACAGATAAAATCTTATCGCCAATGTCATTAAGGTCGAGCCATTAAAGGGTAAGGGTCGCTGTCGCCGAGGGTGCGTGGAGTCGCTGTATTAAGGTACACTAATGCAAGCACTCCTAAATACCTGTACCAGAAACTCAGTCCAGTGTTTTCTTGCAGGCGGACAAGTGTAGGCCAGGCGTTGCAATGGAACCTGGCTTATCAAGTCAACCCCACATCTGTCTCTATCTGTCCAGTGTCCGGCCGCCCAGCTGCCTGCTGCTAACTGCCTAATGACAATGCTCTCAGTCACTGGGCATCAGCCTGCCCCTGGTCAGCCAGTTGACTGAACTTGACTCACTCTCATTCTAGTCTGTTGTGTCCTGAATATCAGTGAACGATTCCCTTATGTATAAGTTATAACTGATTTCTCGTGACTCTTTGCGTTAATAGTATTAACTGGTCGTATTAGTGTATTTGTTAGTGTATAGTCTGGAGTATAGCTGCGCATAGTTTTCGAGTGATTCCTGCACATTTTGGATTACTCGTTCTGCAATGGATCTACAGATGTTCAACATACAGCTGATATTCAAATTCATTCACAGATCCAACAATAGCATTTCGTTGTTATACGTTAGGAGATGACAAACTATGTGATCAGTGGATTAGATCGAATCCTCATCAAGATTTCATTCCGAAACGCCCTTGGGAATATGTCAACTGCCTTTCTATCCAATCGATATTCTTACTAGACGAATGGACAAGCAAACAATGAATGAAGACATACAGCATTGACAAACTATTGAGGATATAGGCCTACTTGAAATCAGATGCTGTTCCATCAGTATTTCTCAATGCTCATCTGTAGTAATCGCAGTGACAGTGGTTTTAGTAGTGGCGACGGCGGTGGTGGTAGTAGTAGTTTGCTTAGTATCACTACTACTGCTACTACTGCTACTACTACTACTACTACTACTACTGCTGCTGCTGCTACTGCTACTACTACTACTGCTACTGCTACTACTACTGGTGCTGCTACCACTACTGCTGCTGCTGCTACTGCTGCTGCTACTACTGCTACTACTATTACTAGCACTACTGCTACTACTAGTACTACTACTACTACTACTGCTACTACTACTACTGCTACTAGCACTACTACCACTGCCAGTAGCAGTAGCAGTAGTAGCAGCAGCACTAATACGGCAGTAGTAGTAGTAGTTGTTGTTGTTGTTGCAGTGGAAGCGGTAGCGGTGACTGTAGTAGTAGTGGTTATAATAATAGTGGGGCTAATAGCAGTAGTTGTAATGCAGCAGTATTAGTATTGGTTGCAATAATGATGGGGTAGTACCGGTAGTAGTTGCAGCAGTAGTGGAATAGTAGTCATAATATTGGGGCAGCAGTGATAGTTAAAATAGTGGGTTAGTATCAGTAGTAGTAGTAGTAGTATAGTAGTAATAGTAGTTATAATAGGTGTGGAGTATTAGTACTAATAGTAGTAGTTGGAATGTGTTAGTAATAGTAGTTATCGTAGTGGAGTAGTAGTAGTAATTATAAAAGGTGTGGGGTAGTAGTATCAGTAGTAGCTGTAATAGTTGTGGGCAGTGGCTGTTCCACATGGGGCCCGGGGACACGTGCCCCCATGTTGAATGCCTGGCCCCCTGTTGGGACCCTATACTTATTACTACATACCTAGCAACAAATAGTTTGCCTCCATGTTTATAAGTTTCCACTCTAACGTCCCTCACTCCCACTTGCCAAGTCTTGGAGCCGCCATTTCAAGGTTATTTCAAGGATTGTGAATTTAGGGGTGTGGGCAAAATTTGGGGGACTTTGCCAAATAGGTGTGAAAGGAAGTCATCCCATACAAAAGTCTGACAGACAAAAAGGCCCACAAACCTTATCAAATCTAAAAAAAATTGTGACTTGTGTCTTGAAAAAGTCTGACAAGAAAAAATGGTCATCAGAGAAATAAAGTTGGGGTTGTTACTGTTCGGATTGGGGGAGTGTTTGGGGGCTATTTAGGGTACATGCCATTCTTAGATTAGGGAATCTTGGGTGATGTCGACCTCAAATGGGGGGAGTGTTAGGAGGTGTAAAAATGTCTGTTCGCCATTTGTTGTTGGGTAGTAGTATTTGTAATAGTAGTAATAATAACAGTAGTAGCGTAGACCACTACGTAATAGCAGTACGGTAGCAGCGGTAGCAGTAGTAGTAGTTGTAGTAGTAGTAGTAGTAGTAGTAGTAGTAGTAGTAGTAGTAGTAGTAGTAGTAGTAGTAGTAGTAGTGGTAGTGGTAGTGTTGTGAGAAATAGTTGCCCCGATGTTTAGAAGTTGCCACCCCAATGCCTCCCCCAATTGTCAAATTCTGGAACCGCCACTGGAGTAGCAGCAGCAGCAGCAGCAGCAGTAGTAGAACAATGCTATGATCAGAAGCCAAGGCGATTTAAGGGTGTTGCTCCAATGAGTTAAAGAAGAAAGTCAAGGGTCGGACTATAGCCAGTGGCGAGACCACGGGGAAAGGTTTGGGGGTATTGAACACCCCACTTGCCATCAGGGCCACCCACGAGGTTCATGCAATTTTTGTGAGGGGTAGGATATTGAAGGTTTCAAAAAAGCAGATTAAATAATTTAGCTGGCAGTTTCCTTCATTATTCGGGGACCCCTAATACATGCTGTTGTACTACCATACCAATTGAATTACTCAAATTGGGAAAAGATGAGGCAATCACAATTATGCACAAATTATGTGTTAGAATTTGGGAGACGGGTGAGTGGCCAAGCGATTGGCTGAAATCAATATTTATACCGTTACCAAAGAAAGGAGACAAAAACGAATGCACGAATTATAGAACTATAGCCCTGATATCACACATTAGTAAGATATTGCTACGAGTCATTTTGGAAAGGATAGACAACAAAATGGAGGAGGAGATTGCAATAGAGCAAGCAGGCTTCAGAAAAGGACGTGGCACAAGGGATCACATAACAAATTTAAGAATAATAATGGAAAAGGCAAAAGAATTCCAGCAGCCACTGTACATCTGCTTTATAGACTATACAAAAGCATTTGACTCTGTACCTCATGAAAAATTATGGTATATAATGTTGAGATGGGCTTTCCGGCACATCTGGTTCAACTACTAACAAATTTGTACAAAAACCAAAAAGGTGCCATACGAATAACGGGAACAGTCACAGAATGGTTCAAAATAAAAAAGGGCGTAAGACAAGGTTGTATAATATCCCCACGTCTGTTTAATATAATAGCAGAAATGATAATGCGTGTGGCTTTGGAAGGGTTCAAAGGGGGATGCAAAGTTGGTGGACTAACCATTAATAATCTAAGGTATGCAGACGATGTGGTTTTGCTGGCATCGAGCGCACAGGAACTTCAAGAACTAGTAAGCAGAGTGGAACAAGCGAGTGCGAAATATGGGCTTCAAATAAATGTAAATAAATCAAAAGTAATGACAACTAACGGAGACAAAGTTTCCATCAGAGTAGATCAGAAGGTAATGGAACAAGTGGGAAAGTTTACATATCTTGGCACAATTATATCAGAAGACTGCTCCCTAGAGGAAGAAATAAAGGCCACATTGACAAAAGGAAGAGTTGCCATCAGAAAAATGAAGAACATTTGGAAAGACAATAATATCAGCATGAGAACAAAGAAGAGGATAATCGAGAGTGTTGCATGGAGTACAGCATCATATGGATGTGAAAGTTGGACTCTGAAAAGAAAAAAATACAGAGAAGAATAGAAGCTTTTGAAATGTACTCATTACGTACCATGCAAAGCATAAGCTGGAGAGATAGGAAAACCAATGAGGAGGTTTTGAAAATGTCAGGCACGGAAAGACGTTTCCTCAACATGTGCAAAAGAAGGAAGCTGCAATACTTCGGACACGTACAGCGGAACAGCGACACTAGGTCAACATTGGAGAGGACAATCCAACAAGGAATGATGTCGGGAACTAGACGAAGAGGGCGACCAGGGAGACGATGGGCGGATGACGTGGAAGAGTGGACAGGAATGAAAATGTCAGCAGCAGTCAAGAAGACAGAAGATCGACATGGATGGAGGAAAGAAATTCATGCTGTCACCTTAACTTCAGTTCATGAAGGAACAAAGAGAAGATGATGATGAATACATGCTAGGGAAAGCGGAAGGAATCTATCAAATAACACAAATGTTGTGGGGTAGTAGTAGTAGTAGTAGTAGTAGTAGTAGTAGTAGTAGTAGTAGTAGTAGTAGTAGTATTTGCTTTAGTAGTTGCAATAGCTGCTTGTGAGTGCCACTTCTTTGCATTTGTAATACTGTTGGTGGCCTTCAACTGTCCGCCTCTCATTTCTGTTTGGTGTCCAGTGGCTAATATACAGAAGTCCCTGACTAATGTATGACAGAATGTGCTTTTAATAAAGGCTCGTAGAGGAAGCTCCGACGAAGAGAGAGAGATGAGAGAGGAGAGAGGGGCAAACCCAGGGAGGGGCAGAAGGCGGTGGTTGGAGGCAGAGAGTCGGGGGTAAACGGCGGAAGAGGCAGTCTGGTTTTGGCGCTGGTGGTGAGCGGTGAAGGGAGCTGGAGAGTGTCTTCTGCGGGCAGAAAAAGAACTAGTGATTGTCTCCAGCGTTTGATATATAATAAGTTTTAAAAAACCGCCCCAACGCTTCGGGAGACCTGGACTCAAAGAATCGAACAATCGTATCTTAAACATCATATCCTAAAAGCGTCATATCTTAAAATAGTATCTTGCAACTGTAACTAGATGCAAATAAAAAGTAACTTACCCAACACTGAGTCTTATCTTATATCATTATTGTTTCCTGTCTAACAATTCTACTGATGACCTATCTTAGAAAATAACCAAGTTAAAGAAATGTATAATAAAGCTTGATGTGCGTTTATATAATACTGGTTGCCGTATTACCCGTATGGTTCTACAGTGAAAACCAATGCAACTAAGGCTATGACGTATCACAGTCGAGTTATCAAGTATGTGCTTCAATTCTTCGACAATCACCTGTCATGCAGCAACTTGCGATTTTAAGCGCAAACCGCCGTCTGGCCGTAAGAATCAAGCAAATCATTGACCTAAGTTTATCGTCAGGGACGTAGCTAGGCATTGGCTGGGGGGGGGCTCAAGCTCCCCTCCCCCAAACCTGAAGCTAGCTCCCCCCAAATGAATTCAAGCCCAAATGGCGTCGTGGGCTCAAAAGTTTTGTTGGTAAAGTTAGTGCAGTCTTGAGTGACAAGCACCCATAAAACCAATAATTTTACGACCTAATATTAATGATTTCGTGGTGTCATTAGGCCTAATTCGCTATAATAATATAATATAGCAAGGTTTAAAGTGGTTCAGTAGGGACTGCCCTGTGTGAGAACCACTGTTGCTCCCGTCCAATCTAATATCCTAAACTACTGAGGTTTATTTTGAACTCGTTTACAGTTGTAGCCGTTACTATCCCCTCACCCAGTTCATTCCATCTGTCCACCACTCTTGCACTAAAAAAATGCTGTTTACACTATGGTGCTGTACTGCTCAGCGAGCCATTAAACTGTATTTTCCAAGCCATGCACATTAATTATTATTATTATTATTATTAGAGTGACGACTTTTATAGCGCTATCTTAAAGCTCGGGCGGTAGTCGAGAGCACTTTACAGACGAGTTCCATAAGACGTACTAAAAAGGTAAGTTTTCAGTTTCTGAGCGAAACGGTCGGAAGAGATTTCGGACCTGACGTCTACAGGGAGGGAATTCCACACTATGGCATTTCCCCTTGAAAGGGATCTGTCCCCAAACTTAGCGGTCTTGGCTGGGGGAGGCACCACTAGTCTTAACCCTTGGTTCGATCTTAGGTTCGGACGATCTGTGTCCGACCCTACCCTATGTACCAGCTTAGCTAGGTAGTCAGGGCAGGTCAGGTCGTGCAATGCCCTAAACGTCAGCCAGCAGCGTTTGAACAGTATCCGTTCCGGAACTTTTAGCCAATGTAGACGGTCTCGAAGCAGAGGCGTGACCTGATCTGTCCACTTTAGTCCGTAAATGAGCCTGGCAGACGCGTTGAGGACCGATTGCAGCCTATGCAGCTGATTGGCTGGAAGGCCATACAGTACTCCATTGCAGTAGTCGGCCCGATTCAGGACCAGCGCTCGGACTAGCTTGATGACATCCGAAGTTGGCAGATATCGACGAATTAGTTTGATCCTCCTGAGGTGGTAGAAGCAGTTCCGGACCGCTAGATCCAGGTGGCCGCCAAAGGATAGATGCTCGTCCAGAAGCACACCCAGGAACCCACTTTAATCAACATAGTCACATTCCAAAATACTTCATTGTTTCAGCGCCACACTACACCAGTCGGCAGCTTCGCTCTAGTGGCCGGGTCTCTGATTATTCCACCTTCGTCGAAAACGAAGATGCTAGGAGAAAGATCGGTCACCCGAGGCAATCCAATCTTATGGAACGCCCTTCCAGACTTTGTCACTAACTCGACAACCGACAAACAGTTTGTTAAGAATCTGAAGACACATTTGTTCAATGCGTCGTTTGACTGCTAACCTCATGTTGTGAAGCACTCTTGATTTAGGCTTAGGCCTTGTTATAGGGCTATATAAATTGTCTGAAATAATAATAATGATAATAATAATAATAATAATAATTATTATTATTATTATTATTATTATTATTATTATTATTATTATTATCATTATTATTATTATTATCATCATCATTATCATTATCATTATTATTATTATTATTATGTGTTGAAAGTTCCTCGGAAGGCGACAGCGTTAAATCGTGTCGACCAATATTAACCCCTTAACGGAGTTCGCCGTATACAGGGTGTCTCAGAAAAAAACCAGCAGAAAAACTACGATTTCTTTTAAAAAACGACTATGACGTCACAAGTAAATTCAAATTGTGGACGGCAGTCTTCCTATTGGCGAGAGTCGGTGAAGGCAACCGCAATGGCGGCCCATCAATGTTTGAGAAGGTCGATTTTGTCAAAAACTTTGAATAATCATTTAGGATATTAAATTTTAAAGTTATTATTCAGATTATTTATTTGGTTTGTCAAAACTTGCATACCTATCTTGTAATTGTCTGTCGATGTGATTTATCGGCATAACCTTTCGTTTCATAGCATTTTACTTTTTAAGAAACATGTTTGACTTAGCACAGCTAATCCTTGCATTTTAGCGTTATGAAATCTCTCTCTGAACTAATTTTCATTTGATTTGTAATCTGTATTGAGACATGTCCGAACTTGCAACAGTGAGATGGGGATTAATACTTTGGGTAGGCCTACTTTGACCCGGCCTATTTGGCGTTGTGCGACCGGTTCTCGTCAGAACGCCGAAGTTAAGCAACGTCGAGCGCGGTTAGTACTTGGATGGGTGACCATCCCAGGATCTAATCGTGGTGCCGGTGGCCAACCAAGCCGTTCATCGCTTAGGCGTCGATAAATTGGTAGCAGCGCTAAGCTGCGAATGTAAAACGCAGGTCTAGAGAAAGTAATGGCAACCTACTCTAGATTAATGGCGTAAGCCACCTGCGTCGCTGCTTGCCTAGTACCGGAGATCAGCGCCGGAAACCCTACGCTCGTTCGAGTACGGGACTACCTTTACCTTTACTTTATTATACCAATTATTAAATAAATGTTAGCTTTAATTCGTGCCTCAATTTATGTTATAATCCGCCTTCTCCGAGTCTATCTTGTCAAATATAAGTCATACTCAGACATTGCGCTCATTCAAATCCAGCCTAAAACAGTACGTCCAATTTTTACTGCTTTAAGGCGAAAACTTTATAGGCCTAAAAAACAACACATTTACGAGCCATTAGTTTTATAAGCACTTACAAAATGTCAACATTCAACAGTGTTTGCATTTTGTCATCTTATCTCAAGTCATAGTCACTCACTTGTGCCGTAATGCATCGGCGCAAACAATACCCATGTCCTCATGTCCTGACATGAGTGTTCTTGCACAGGTCGTGTTCTTATGGCTGTGGATATGGTTGTGTAGGCTATACAATTGATACAATTATGCCATAACCCCAGCAAAGAACAATTAGGACATGACCATTTTTCTGACCAGGTTTGCACGGTTGCACAACTGCCGGAATGTGACGTAGGCTACATGCAACTTTCCTGTCAATCACTGTTTTTTTAAAGAAGAAGAATCATTTATTTCTCAATGACATCAAAATAATAATACGAACAATGAATTCAATGACATCAAAGGTAATACTAACTTAACTAATAACTAATGGCTATTAATTAATATTATCAGAGTCAATATATAATAATTATATATATATCGATTTAATAATAAAAAAACAATAAAAAAACAATTATTATAAACCAATCAAAAATTGACTTAATCCAAATTGACTAAGTCTAAACAGACTCTATTGCATAGAGACTTTGACATTTGACATTATTATGAGAACCTTTTAAAGCTTATCATACATAGCATGTAGCCTATATTCGCGGCGAGAATTACTGGTCGAAAAAGAGAGAAATCAAAATGAAGATATCAACACACTTTTAGGATCCAGCAAAAAGCTTATGTAGATTGCAATTGATGCTTTTTCTGAATCAAAAAAGTGTTGCTATTTCAAGTTTGATTTCAGCCTTTTACGATCTGTCATCTAATCGCCAGATATCTTTTCAGCAATGGATTTTAGGCCTCCACCGGTATTTTACACATGCCTATTAAGCCTCCTAAGCCACTTTAAATCATATTATTTTATTTTATTCTACAGTACATGAGGCTATTTCTGATTTGGCTTTGAAAAATCTATAGATCTGAACAGTCTTATATAGTTTTACAATTATCTCTTCGTCCCGATTCACTATTGTTCTCTTCATCATTGCCGACATACTTTTTGCTTCACAGCAATATTTTAAAATAATGGCGTAGACCCTACAGCATATATACCTGATTGGCTCATTTACTTTGGCAGCGTAATATCATAGGCAACTTGAAACGATCTGTAGTGACACGCCAAGCAGAATCCACAAGAAAACGTGATAGACAAACAATATGTTGGCTAGATAACGGCACACTGTGTAATAGCCTTTCTTGATTCGACCTGCTCCTCTATGAACAGTTTAGAACAGAAAGTAACGGACGCCACTTGACTGCTTGACCAACCAACCGCCACATAGCAACAATGGCGTACGGCACGGCGTGCTTCGATAATATAATTAATTGAATTGTAACGGGCGCCTACTCTAAAATTGTTCTCGTCTTCTTATAGTCTAGGAGTAATCTTTAACAGGCTGCACCATTAACATTAAACTAACTTAAAACTTCGCCTTTGGATTAAACTCCATTTTATTATTAACTAGAATAAACATCTTTTACCATAGCGGTCAATAAACAGTATCAATTATATAGTATTTCAAATGGTTCGTATTACGGAGTGGCAAAATCTAGCCTAGCAACTTATACTAAGGACAACAAAAGTCAGCTGTCCATCGCTACAATCAAACTCACAAAAATAAGACAAAGTGACCCTGAAAACGGAGAAGCGACTCGATTTAATGAGTCTTGACTTTATAACCGACTGAACACAGTTCAGATTTAAATCGGCAATCGAATTAACTATTAGAAATTCGCGATGAAACTGGATCGTTTCTCGGCGACGCCTTGTTGCTCACTCAGACAAACCTCACACAACACATATCTCTTCCTACTCACACTTTTGGACATACTTTAGACTTGCTCATCACGTCTTCTTCTTCATCACTATCTCCAATTTCAGCAATTAGCCAATTCTCTCCATCAGATCATTTTCCCATCTTCACCATTTTAAGTATCTGCTCGCCAACTCCTCCGACTCGTGGCACCTACTCATTCCGCCGTCTTAACAAAATTGACGTAGCCTTGTTCTGTGACAACATTAAATCCTATCGTGTATAACACATTAGAGTGGGCAGACGGGCAGTACTGCAGCGTGTCTCATGTCGAGTAGTGTGTGGTGGGCAGCTAATAATAGGCTTGCACTCGTTCCACCATGCTTGAAATTGCAGCGACACACAAACTCGTGGACTCGTATGCCTCGAAACGGTTCTAAGCATCGTTCTGTGCCTCATGGTTACGGACTGCACCGGGGCAGGGTCGTCCGTGGCTTTTTGGGATCCTTCTGCAAATTTTCGATATCATGACCCTGCTGCTGATTTGCCAAAGTCATCATATGTTGAACTTTTCTTCAAAATAAAATACTTTGCTAAAAATAGGGCCCATTAAATATCCCAGGCTGGGGGACTCTCTGCGGGGGCAGACATTGTAGGTGCTACGCGCTGACCCTGCCACAGGGAGAGAACCTTCTTCACTCTGAACAGAGTGCAACAATTCATGAGATATATGATGGGCGACAATCGACTACTTTCCTTAGCCATGGGCGCCCACAGAAAATTTTCCAGAAGGAGGCAAAATACATCTTAACACAATGGTCACGGTTAATATTTTAGGAAGGTTTTCAAATTTTAATTGGAAATATAGGCATTTTTATTTTCCAGGAGGGGCAAGTGCCCCCTCTTGCCCCAATGTGCGGGCGCCCATGTCCTTAGCCCCCCTGATGAGTATTGAGACCCGGTATTCCCCGAGAGCTCGACTTCGCGAAGTGATTAACGACTTTGCACGGTGAAAAATAAACCTTAGACTGTACAGTAGTTCAGTACGTGCAGAGAGTGGTGAAAGCCCAGAGCCAAAGTCGATTTGGATACCTCCATTTCTGCCGTATGCCCAGTGTTGACGAACAAAGAGAAAAGAAAAAGGTCGCTGGGTCAATAATAATGCTCCCATCTATTGTTTTCCCGGGGCCAAATAGTTAATTTTAAAGAAATTTAATGTCAAAAAACCTTAACGAGGAAAAAAGGTCGCCAAGTTCATTTTTATTTTCCCCTGGTGGATGCTAAGGCCAACGTCTATTACATATGTGTACATGTTTCAGATAGTTTGCTAAAAACGTCTTGTTGCTAAAAAAAACTTTTTATTAACTTTTTTGACAAGTGCCAAAAATACATATGTCATAATTGCTTGGAGACCATTCACACAAAATCCTTTGTAAATTAAAATATGACATTTATATATATATATATATATATATATATATATATATATATATATAGGCCCTATTTAAGAACTGATTACAGAAGCACTAAGAAAACTGGAAGAAAGAATCAAAGCAGGGGAGTATTAGTGCCAGCATTGCGATATGCAGATGACCAGACTATGTTAGCAAAGAAAAGAAATTGCTTTACAAAAAAACTATATATGTATTGGCTTCAGTTTCTGAAGAATGTGCTATGAGGGTATTAGCACCAACTAGATGAAAGTGATGGTCATCAGTAAAGAGCAATGGAAAGAGGCAAACATCACAATGTACGGAGAGTAATTAGATCAAGTAAAGCAATTCTGCTACCTTAGCATCCTTTTCACGGAAGATGCCAGATATCAAAGCGAAATAAAGAGAATAGCAATGCGAAGGGAAGCATTTCTCCAAAGATGGGAATAAACGAGGAGTACATTAGTCTTGATAAAGGCCTAAGGAAGAGAATTATTAAACCTCTGATATACAGTAGAGCATAGTATTCTATTTTTCGGAAACTTGGACGATGAACAAAGACGACATTAGAAAACTGGAGGCGTTTGAAATGTGGATATGGGTGCGAATGGAAAGAATCAGTTGGACTCAGCGTATGTCAAATAAAGAGATCCTAGATATTGCAGAGGAGAAGAAAACAAAAATACAAGCAATAAAACAAAGACAAGAGAACTGGATTGGGCACATTCTAAGAGGAATCTCATTCTTTAGAAAAATACTTGAGAGACACATGGAAGAAAAAATAACAAGAGGAAGTCCACGCACGTCACTACTGCACTTTTTAATAGTGACTGAAGACAGATACAATTTCACAAAGGATTAAAGACACAATCTGCTTTCATAGAAGGATGGCGCCACTGGGACCCAAGACCTGCTTCCGGGCAGAGAACTTAAGAACAGAAGTTTGAACTAGATCGATTTGTCAGGAACAGAAAACTTTGCACTTTGCTAACTAAAGTTTGCGTTTACGTTCACGATATAGGCGGCGATCTTCCACGATTCTTGCGGTGTCCGTTGTCAAAACCTTCCCTGGGATGGGACCATTCCTTCTTTTTCTTTTTTTAAAGAGATCCGCGTTATTATAATTTATGGAAGCCTGTGGTGTATTTTCACTTTGTCAGGCCCTAATATAAGTAGGCCTAAGTGCATCACTGTTTTCCAACCTTTATTAGGCCAGTTTAAACATATTCAGAATTATTATAGCTTACAGAACCGTGACAGCCGAAAACGCGAGTGTGGACTGTGGAGAGATGGCAGGTTAGAAAATAGAAATTATCAGGGTCAGAGGTCTGCAAATTTAAAAGGTCAGGAGATGGGTTCTTTGGGTCACAGCATACAGTCTGAAACGGCAGCTTGAAGTAAAGATTGCGGATTCGATGTGTGATCTTTAGGATCAAGTTAACCTGCAATTGCACTAGCAGAGTAGTTTAGTCAGTAACATCTGGTTTCGTCAGAGCCATAAAACATCAATAGCAATACTACTAATTCCCTATTTCTATCTCGTGTTCACATTGCCCGCTAACGAAATGTTCAAATTTGCTTCGTTAGAATTCAATTTGCAACATTTTGCGGCTTGAACCCCGCGTTTGGAATCACTGCTTTAGGCTGTTGATGGGAGCAACTATAGGGTCTCCAGCTGTAGGCTACTGAGGCTGCAGCTTGTGGATTTTAGCCCAATTTTACACCTGTTATTAGCGTGCGGGGAATGGGTAACATTTGCGACCATCTGCCGGTCAATTAATTCAGCTATCAAATAGGCTGACACACACACAGTGGCTACCCAGGCAGTACATTGCTTCACAGACATTTCAGCTTGCAGCCAAGTGAGGTAATCTACCACCTTCGACATCCCCATTAAGCCTACAGTGTATGTTCACGTCCATTTCGGATTATTGCCTCTTGTTATTTTAAAAATATGGCAAACGATTTTGAACTTCATAGATAAAAATATTTTGGAATTTAATCAAAAATTGTGATTTACGAAAGGCAATTATAAAGATGAAATCGAATTCTAATCTAAGGTTTGAACCATTTTTACAATAGAAACAGTGAGAGTGCACATCAACAATGGAAAAGCAACGAGGACGAAAAAATTCGAGACGAAATTCATCGAACGATTTCAAAGAATGCAAACAGAAAATTTGCTAATACTTAACTTTTTGATGAATAAAGATTGGCGGATGAAAGGACTAAAGAATTGGTTACGATTGCGGCACACAGAAAATACGCTCTTACTTAATGACTTAATAAAAGATTCTGATGAAAAAAGATTGGCCGATGAAACGAGGACTAAAGAATCGGCGAAGGAATTTACAGAGACATTTCGACAATTACGGTCCCTACGTATGCAAATAGTTTATGACGAACGCTTTGAAAGAATGCAAACAGAAAATGCGCTAATACTTGATGACATAGAAAATGCGCTAATATTTGATGACATAGAAAATGCGCTAATATTTGATGACATAGAAAATGCGTCTTTTCTCAAAAGATTGGACGATATCTTGATACTTCACGCAAAGCAGAATAAAGGCATTGAATTGTGGTTTTGGTGCAAAAGAGAATCCGCTTTGAATCAACTGAAAAGCATAAGTGACGACTATCTGCGAGAAATAATTCAACAAATTTATCAGCGATTGAATCCGGAACTTAAGACAGAACTCAAACCTCAACTCATTCAAATGAACTATAGCTTAGTCAGTGACTTTGGTAAATATGACTTTAGATGTGATAATAATAATGATGAAGGCATGGGCGTCCGGAGGGGGTGCAAGGGGGTGCAATTGCACCCCCTGGAAAAATTGTGGAGCTATGAAAAAAGTAAAATTACTTGTTTCTTTCGTCACAAAACCTTGTTTTGCACCCCCCTGGAAAATTTTTTCATTTCTTTCGTCACAATACCCTGTTTTGCACCCCCCTGGAAAAATTTCTGCGGACGCCCATGGATGAAGGCAATAATGATGACGTCGACGATAATAATGAATCTTTCTACATTATGGGATTGATTATTGCTTGATGTGAATAGGGCCTAGTGGTGTAAAGATGATTAATTTAATACATTTTGTTTTTCGTTCAGCTGAAAGACGACTCTCTATCCGACATATGGGGGATAATAATTTGCCGGAAAGGACCGCTTTTGGAAGACTTCGAGATTCAAAATGTGTTACGTCGCTTGCAGACAAAATATACGTCACTCATGAGGAAAAGATTTTGGTTTACGAGAATAAATACCCATACCATGCTCTGAAGCCTATTGTGTTCGGCAAATTTGGTTTAAGCCTACCCGTCTCGTTTGCCTCATGCAATATAAACAAATGCCTATATATAATTTTTTCTAAAAGTTCTTTTTTCAAAGTTGAACCAGAACTTGACAACAGAGTATCACAGTGGCTGAGTGAAACTGACTTTTCTATAGACGTATCAGTTACGAGCAAGGGTTACGTACTTATACTTAAACACAAAACTAGAGTTAAGATGTTGCTAATTTATGATTCCGACGAAACAGTTAAGCGTACTATTTCAATGAACTATTATATCGACGGTAAAATAAATTCATCCAAGAAATAATGCCAGATGTAGTGGCAGTGATTTATGACAAATCGCAGGTTTCTGAACATAATTACATTGGAATTATGCGTTTGGATGAATATGGAACTATTCTTCGCAATATTGAATGGCATCAGAAAATCTTCAGCCTATCATCTTTCCGCTATGGCGATCTGTTGATTGGAACTATTGGAAGCAAAGCTGATGCAGATGATGATATTTTTGATTACCATGGTGATGATTTTCGAACTGTGCGACTGCATAATTGGCCCTTTGAATCAAAGGCAGCCCTAAATCTTCTAACGACAGTTGAGAAGCTAATTTCCATTCATTTCGCTGCCGACCAGAAACAGTTATTTGTGCTCTCCCATAAGAAGCTACACATCTATCACTTCAAATACGAGGATGATGATTACACCTGATTACGTCGTCCCCCAACTTCGGGACAGATTACACTGGCTCCGCATTCCGGAGCGGGTAATCTACAAGAGGTGCTGGTTCACGTTCAGAGCACTCTACGACCCGTTTTGCCCAGACTACCTATCGGTGCTTCTTCGAAAGCCTCCATCGATAGAAGGTCGCTTGCGGATCCGCTCCTCCAGTCGAGTCCGACTGTCGGTGCCTCCTCCCTCGAGAACAGCCAAACTGAGGGAGCGTTCTGTTACTCGATGGAACCCGGTTCTCTGGAGCGCGTTACCAGACATTGTCACCAACGCGACCAACTTGGAAACATTTACTAAGAGACTAAAAACGCACTTGTTCGTACACTCCTTTAATTCAATGTAAAGCACTCTTGACTCTAGCCCGCTAGGAAAATAGCGTTATATAAATTAGCCCATAACTAACTAACATCCTATTGCGATAATTGAGGTCGTCTTTAGTTTATTATTTAGAACTAATTACTTTCTTTAGTAAAATTTGTGATCATCATTGTATATTTTGTAACAAATATTCAAATAATTCCCAAAGCAAAAACTTTCGTAATACTGTTAATTTTTTATCACGATGTCCAGATTAATAAACAAATAAATAAATAAATAATAATAATAATAATAATAATAATAATAATAATAATAATAATAATAATAATAATAATAATAGCCGCATTCGACATCGTCGATCACGATATTCTCATTCACCGGCTTGAAAGGTCCTGTGGTTTCAACGGACAAGTATTGGCGTGGCTGAACGGTTACCTGACGGGTAGGACGCAGTCGGTTTGGTGGAATGGCTCCATGTCTTCCACTCGTCCGGCCCACTTCGGGCTACCCCAGGGATCGGTCCTTGGACCGCTGCTATTCGTCCTCTATGTTGCTGACATAGGAAGCATCGTCTCTTCTGCTGGGCTGTTGTCTAATGCATACGCGGATGATAGCCAGATATATGGATTCTGTTCACCTGATGAGACTGATGAGCTACGGGTCAGGATACTTAACTGTATCTCTGCGGTGAACCAATGGACTGCAGTGAATAGATTAGCCTTGAATCCCGATAAGACTGAGCTCCTCTGGGTCAGCACCCCCCAGGAGGGTGTGCATGATTCCCCGGATCCAGTTCTTGATCGAGGGCACTGAGGTTGCCCCAATAAAGGAATTGCGCTTATTGGGAGTCACCCTGGATGAATCACTGATGCTCACCGGTCACATTAGCAACGTGACAAGGTCATGCTACTATCATCTTCGAAAGATCGCGAAGATCCGTCGCTACCTCACAATCGATGCTACGATACAACTAGTCAGGGCGTCCATCTTATCATGACTAGACTATTGTAATAGTATTCTGCTTGGGCTCCCGGATTGTCAGCTGAATCGGCTGCAGTCAGTTCTGAATGCGGCTGCTCGAGTGATCTTTGGTGTCAAGTGGAACGAGCACGTAACACCTATAATGAGAGACCGGCTCCACTGGCTGCGGATTCCGCAAAGGATCAAGTACAAACGATGCTGGCTTACGTATCGAATGCTCCGTGATCCCACCTGCCCGGATTATCTAACGGCGCTGATACGCATGCCTACGACGACCGAGGTGCGTTCACGACTCCGATCGAGCGGCCGAGCTCGGCTGTTCATACCACCTCCGGCCAAGACTGCGATATTCGGAAAGAGATCGGTGTCTCGCGGGAATCCGGCTCTATGGAATGCACTGCCGGATGACGTGACAGAAGTGACTTCTCCTGAAATGTTCGCCAGAAGACTCAAAACACACTTGTTTAATATTTCGTACAGTTGAGCTATTTTATTTGCTGTAAAGTGCTCTTGATCTTGACCTTTTGTCATGCATACTGCGCTATATAAGTTGTCAGTTATGAATGAATGAACGGATAAATTCTAAAACACGTTTAAAATCTTTAAAAAAACACGTTAAAACTTTAAGGTAGCCTGATTTTGGGGGGCATATATACCGATATACCCCTCCGTCGCTACGCCCATGAGCAACACACGGATATTTTCGAAATGCGTTCGTTTGGTTACGCGTTTCGTATTCATTTTTAGCCGATAAAGTCGCTTTTAGCGACATTCCGCTGTCAGTAAGTGTACTATAAGTAAACCGGGAATTATAGTAAATGCATGCTCGGCTGTACTTGTGGCCATTCCTTGATATACTTCTCTTGTAGGATATGCGGCAAATTTGGTTTTTATGAAGTCTTGTTGCACATAGGGGCCTACTGTAGCCTATGTTTAGTGGAGCCGGACACATTAAAGTGGAAATTACCTCGGCCAGACGGTTGCCTAACAATAGGCCTATATCTATGGTATCACTGCCTGTGTTAATAGTGTTCCGGTCTGCTCGATTCTCGCATGAAGTCAGCAGGTAAAGTTCCAAATGAAATCAATCAGGATAATGAAAGTTGAAAACGCAATGTAGAGATTGAAAATTAGATTTCTATTTAAAACAAAAGTAATTAGTCTGTCTGTACAAATTTGCACTTTCTCGTTCTAATTGCGTTTTAGTAATTAAGCATCACATGTAGGGCCTACGTCGGACTAAGAGTGATCTAAATAGATTCGACCATATTGAGTCACCTAGAAACCAATTGCGTGAATTATTATTATTATTATTATTATTATTATTATTATTATTATTAAAGTTAAGATTACTGTGGTAACTAATCCATAAAGACTTCGTAAACACATTACAATGTCAAAACAGAATAGAATATTACCGAAGTGGTATTACTTTTTTGAATCCAAAGGAATTCCAAGGACCTGTAGCCTATTTTACCTAAATGAAACATCGTAATTAGAAATAAGATACTTGCCATCAAGGCGACGATGTCGGTGGCAGGACTGGGAAATCTTAGTTGGTTTTGCGTTTTTTGCGTTTTTTTGGGGACGACTGTGGCGATATTATAATAAATAATTAATAATAAGGTTTAAAGTGGTTCAGTAGGGACTGCCCTGTGTGAGAACCACTATATTCCAGCCAATATTCTCGTCGTTTCGTTTTCCGCGACGTGAAGGAAACCGTCTCGGTGAAGTTGGCCAATTTAAGCCTTCGGACTCACTGAAAAGTCTGTATTTTTTCGATTTTCAACTGGACTATGACACGACGCACAGGAGGGCAGCCACAGATAAATCGTCACCCCTGCCATCGTACACAAGATCGGATTTACTGGATACAATCCATCTTCGTCGCCTGTGGCACTTCGAAACTACGTTATAAAGATTTTTTTTGCCGGAGCATCTTAATTTACGTCGCACTACTTACTCAGCGGAATGGCACGTGGAAAACCCCAATCACAGCTTCTTTGTTTATCCACTCCCACGCCGCAGGAAAGTAGACCCGACCGCCGCCTAAAAGACTTACAGACGGCGTGACCTGGCTGATGGCTCATTACTGCCACTGACGGCGTGACCTCATTATAGCCAGGCTTCAATTTCCGAGGCTACAACCTGAAAAGTCCCATCTTCTTCATTATCATATATAAACATATGTAAACAGCCTGCGCCGCCCCCAATTAAATCCCACAGGGCAACTGTCATGTCATGTCACGAAGCCGTCTTCGCTATGCGAAGGTTGGCTGCAACGCTGAACAATAATTTTCCACTGGTCCCTTTTTTTAGCTGCTTCCATTAGTGGAGCTCCTTTCATATTAGTCCATGTCGTAATGTTATCTATCCAGCTGGTTCTGGGTCTGCCTTGTCTCCTGGTTCCTTCCGTTAAACCTGTTATCATTGAGTTTTCAATTGAGTCTTCTGTTTTTCTGGTAACATGTCCAAAATATCTCATTTTTCTTGATTTGATATGTTTCAGGAATTCCTGATCTACTCCAGCCATTTTGTATAGTATCTCATTGGATATGAAATCCGTATAACGGACCCTCAACATCTTTCTCATGCATTTGTTTTCAAATCCTCGAATTCGATTTTCATCTTCTTTATTTAGTGTCCATGACTCACAGCCGTACGAGGCAACAGGCCAAACCAGTGCCCTGATCAACCTTAGCTTAGTAAGTTTACTGACCGATTTGTTCTTCCAAACTTTTAGTAATTTGATCATTATATTCATTCCCATGGCCAATCTTGTTTTGATGTCATTTTTGCATCTTGCACCATCTTGGATCAGGCTTCCAAGGTATGTGAAGAGGCTACAACCTGACAAGTCCCATCTTCTTCAGGGCAACTTGCCAAGCCAAATTCAGTGAGTAGAAAAGGAAGGCGATCGAAGTAATCAGCCTACCGTACGTTTTCGTTTGCGAGAGCTGCCTAAATAAATGTCTTCACAAGCCACTTTTGCTCAATTCACTCCTCAAAATTCGACCAAATCACTGGGAATTTAGGCCTATAGCCATTGCAACTTTGCTAGACATCTATGCAAAAGCAGTGGCCTCAAAGGGCCTACATCAGCATGGTCTCCGCAACAACAGCTGTCCAAGATAAACAAAACCTCCAATGGCAATTCAGAGCGCCGCAGTTGATCGCTACTCAACTCAACATTCGACTGATGTGTCAAGAACCTCTGACTCACTTACACCAGAATCTAGGCTTAACACTGCATTAGCAGAGGTGTAGCGAGGGGGGCAGAGGCATATGCTTTTGCATAGATGTCTAGCAAAGTTGCAATGGCTATAGGCCTAAATTCCCAGTGATTTGGTCGAATTTTGAGGAGTGAATTGAGCAAAAGTGGCTTGTGAAGACATTTATTTAGGCAGCTCTCGCAAACGAAAACGTACGGTAGGCTGATTACTTCGATCGCCTTCCTTTTCTACTCACTGAATTTGGCTTGGCAAGTTGCCCTGAAGAAGATGGGACTTGTCAGGTTGTAGCCTCTTGTGCCGAGGTGGGGGCGTCAAAATTGGGTAGGCTATATGGGTAAGTGAAACCCATAATAAGGCCTAAAGAAGAAGAAACATGTGCGACGACCGTTTTTCTTCTTTGCTCCTCAGCACTACTATGAAGAGGGCCGCCCGTAAGACTTGAGGACCGAGCGCCGAGAACAATGAATTGTTGACGATCTTTTTTTGGCTCGTCAGCAGTGTTGGGGGGCGCCAACGGCACACTTTGTCCCCCGGGCGCCGGATACCCTCGCTACGCCTCTGCATTAGAAATACCACACCCCGATTTCCACACTGGAGTGATTAAGTGCAGTTACTATGTATGTGTGCATTATCGAAACGTTGTTCCTCTGGCGTTATTCTTTGGCTAGCAATGAACCAACTTCCACGCCTAATTCCTCAATCGCAATATTCGTTTATGTAGGCCTAAACTACTCTATAACAAAGTCAGGATACTCTCTTCACTTAACCCCTTAATCGTGCATTTAACTGTAACTCAATGTAAAATGGACAGATATATCCGGGATCCCCAGTTAGGGGGTTAACTGACAATGAATGAAGTGCGAATGAATGGCGAGACTCCAGAACAAAGACAGCGAATGGCGTGTGAGAGAAAGCAAAATTCCCGAAAAACCAAAGTCCAGAGAATCTAACTGTTCGGCGTTCTCAAAATACACAAAAAGTCCAGCGTTCACGTTGTTTGGAATTCATTTTACTAAAACACAGGCTTACCCGAAGATTAAGTCAGTAGGCATCTGTTATAAGTCAAATTGCCATATAAATTCTGCCAAGACAATCAAAAATTTGATACGATTTGTGGCAATTGAAAAAATTGACTCCTTGGAAAGTGAGCATCGCGACTAATGGGCCTGCTATTACTATTACTATCGCTATACTTTTACTAGCACTCTTTTCACTGATGTTTTTTGAAATTGCATTAATCTGCGAAAAGTGAGGAATAAATATTTCTAAATGGCTGAATTTCAAATCTTTTGAAGGAAAACTGGTCTACGTTAGCCCAAAAAACATACTGTGATTTGTGTGGAGCGTCATGGAAATTGATAGAATATGAGTAGACGAAGATCAAAGTTCGAATCCTAATCAGTTTTGCCTAAAGGACCAATATGATGTTCATAATACCCGCGAACCCCGCACTACAAATTTATGCGAGGTTCGCGGATTTTCGAACGCTTTGTCTTTAGACGAAAAGGCAGTAGTAGTTGACGGAATAATTGAATTCGAAAGTTAACTCTGGAAACTGAGTCAGTAAGTGTTGAGAGTGATAATTTATAATTATAGTGGTTTTACACAGGCTAAAGCCTGCTAAACCACTTGAAATAACTTTATTTTTGTTATTAGTATTATTGCTATAATAATAATAATAATAATAATAATAATATTATTATTATTATTATTATTATTATTATTATTATTATTGCAGCCATAAACACTCAAAGCAGATATGTCACGCTATTCAAACTCTGCAATTGAATCATCATCCTCTCGAAACCCCGATGATAGTGTCAGAACTCAAAACCCGGAGGAAAAATTCTTGGAATATCACATTGATCCAGATTTTGGACTACTGGATAAGCTATTAGGAGATGCTACTCTATCTTCTAGAGAGTATTACTTTATTCGCGAGAAAGGAACGCGAATAGAAAAGAACCGACAGCTGCTTGAAATTGTGAAAGTAAAGAATCTGTTCCTTCAATTATTAGAGGCGCTGAGCGAAGACGACCAGTCTCACGTAACGAACTTCATTTACAGTAAGTTGATCCAACTTTAATTTAAAGATTGATCTAATCTGAAAATTGACTTTATATAACGACATGCACACCCTTAACGTCGTATGTAGCTTATAGGGCTCTTGGCAGTATTATTATTGTAATATCACCACAATTATTTTGAGGTTGTGGTGTTTAGTTATGATTACAACTTGCACTGCAGAGCGAGAGTATTTGCGCATGCACTATTGTAAGTGTGAGAAAATGCCCAAAGAACAAACCGTTATCATGATCGATGTCTACCACTATTACATCATAATTTAGAATTTGCATGGCCAACAGGTATCATGGACTGTAGAGCAGTGTGGCATGGGATCGGATAGGGAAAAATTCTCCTCGCAGTCTTAGATTCCTCCCTCCAAGAAAAAATGCATATCAGTGTGTAATGCGATGACATTACTTTCTGTTTGTAATAATAATAATAATAATAATAATAATAATAATAATAATAATAATAATAATAATAATAATAAATTTCTTACCATACCTCTGCTAAACTGCCATAGAACCCTCATACGGCTGATGAGAGTTGATGCAACGCTGCCCTACAGTAACAATTATTATAATAATTCCTAACAATAATAATAATAATTGCTGCTATTTCCAGTACTACCAATGTTTATTTATATAAAATTGTAAAATTTTTACAATATTATTGTTTTTCAAACATTAATTGGCTACAACATGTACCCTAGTGTATGCTACCGCCAGTTATCGGGTACTCTATAGAGTAGATTGTACCTAGGTAGGGTGTACTCTGGAGTACATTGTGCCTTGAGTACACCATATCTACCACACCGGAAGTGATTTTGTTTATTGGCCAAAATATTAATTCACTTTTTGATTTAGCAGAAGAATCAAATGCCACATGGCAATGGTCATAATGCTTCTGCTGAAACATTTCAGTGTGTTGATATTTTCATTTGGTTTCTGCATTATTTCGATCTGTCATTCTCGCGGCGAATATACGATGGGTATTACACTTTTAACCGTTTTATATGATAGGGCCTAACGAAGATCATATTCGTCGCTCTATGTTCATATGAAATTTTGGTATTACATGAAAGTGCTGTAATTTTTATGGTGATGTTCGCGTAAGCTCTAGAAAGACCTCCCTATGACCGTACATTTGGTGACAATTTGCCTCTGACTTACCAAGAAGAGAAGACAATTGATCTTAACAGAGATGTCATCATCAGTTTACTGAGAAATACCTCGGAGCTGGCCCAGGAACTTTACTGGAAAGAAGTGATCAACGAAAGACAGAAAGACCATATTTGCAGTCTTGTTGACACAAAATCCAAAGAAGCTCTTCTCGATATTCTTCGAAGAAGAAGTATTCAGAACTATAAAGACACAATTGAATGTTTGCGCGAAGCCAATCAAACTCTGGTGGCGGATATTCTTGATGGCCACGGTAAATACGATAAATACGATAGGGTGAATATACAGTATCTTTATAATGCAAATATTTTAGAACACTTCAAGAGTATTTCCATTTTGATTTCTGCTTATTTAGACCAGTTATAAGCTTATGCATTTTAATGTCTGGTTATATTATATAAATTTTAGACGATTTTTCTTGAAATTGGCTATAAATTGTCATTTTTTTCTAAAAATCTAAATATTTGCTGATATATAGGCCATTCGGGCCAACGAGTTGGGTCAATATCTATTTACTTATTCTACCAGACGGGTGTGGGAACTTTGGTCTGGCAGTAATAATATTTCAAATTTCCATTAGTTAGCAAAAACACGATTTTTGTTTCATTCCCAACGCTTGGTACGCCTTGTAAATATTATGGTTTATCGCTGGTCAGTCCCATCTATAGCTCAGACATTTCCCCATCACTTAATTAAGAGTTTTGAAAAAAATGCTAAATCTATGTTAATAATAGCGAATATCTAATATAGGTTTTAGCATGGGGCTTGGCAGAGTCATGAGTGTGATGACCTACCTTCTACCAGTGAGTCCCACACTGGCACAATCATCGACATCCATATCTAACGTTGTAATATTATCCCAAGCAGCCAATAAATTGAAATAGAACAGTACAATAGTGAAAACAGTAAAAGTAATCTGTCATGCTTTGGGAGATGGAATGAACTGGATGAGAGGATAGTAATGGCTACAACTGTGAACGAGTTCAAAAATAAACCTCAGTAGTTTAGGATATTAGATTGGACGGGAACAACAGTAAGTAAGTAAGTAAGTAAGTAAGTAAAGTAAAATCTCGTGGATTTCTATAGCGCCTTGGAAACAGCACAACAGTAGCTGCTTATTCTTAGGCGTTCAACAGTGGTTCTCACACAGGGCAGTCCCTACTGAACCACTTTAAACTTTGTTATATATTATATAATTATATAGGTCTAGTGACATGCGAAATAATAATTATGATAGTGACGCCATAGAAGTTTCTTGATTGATTGATTGATTGATTGAATACAAGGCACAATACCAGGATCACAAAAGAGGTAGACCAAGAAAGAAGTGAAAAGACAACATCACAGAATGAACAGGACTCGCTATAGAACAGGCGACAAGAACACATGGAAGCGTAAACACATGGAAGAAGACAGTCTACAATGAAGTCAATACTCGAAGCGAAGACGGTTAAAGACAAAACAAGTGACATGCGAAGAACTAGTCACTCGCTATTACAATATTAAGTCGGTCTATCAGGGGCGTCATGAGGCGTTGGGAGGGGGCAGAGGGGCCGTGGCCCCAAGGAAATGAAGAAATAATGTATAATGTATTAAATAAATAAATAAATGTGAAACCTGCAAAAAATCGCAAAAATTGCCAAACATTTGCCAAAAATTATGAAAAATTGGCCAAAATTGGCCCAAAATGCCAAAAATTCGTGCTGAGTTGCTAATTTGTGATGGAAGGTATGCATTGTTTTCAGTCATAGGACGAATACGTTGTCGCCTTGAAAACAAATCAAATTTCAGAATTCAGAAATCCAAGAAGATTGCCGAAGATCTAATCCGTGTAAATGACTTGGAAGACGACCGTCTATTTGGACTAAGATTCGTACAATGTAAAGGAGGATCTCTTGTACTCTATTTTCGTTTTGCATCTCACAGTGAACTTCAGCAAGTAAGAGGGAAATTGCAAAGTGGCCAATTAGAAACTTTACTACGAGAAGTTTTCTGCAAATATTTTTCTCAACTGGAGAAACCAAAATCATTGGTCGCAGAATGGTTTTCTAGTGATTACAGAAGATGCAGTCAGTGCTTCAATCATATTTTTCATCATGACGTGAGTTGGCATTCTGTCTAATTTTAAAAACGCAGCCGCATTCATATGTCTTGTTACTTTGAACTCATATGGGGCTGTCCATTAATTACGCAACAATTTTTGGGCAATTTTTGACCCCTGTCCCACCTTGTCACCAACTGGCAACTTTCAGTGAGCCCCTATAATTATATCAAAAACTTTTAACCCCCTATAAGATCAGTGACGAGTCGCTCTAAAAAGTTTTTAAGGTTATCATTTTTGCGGTGATAACCTTTTTATTCTTTGTTTTGTTCATCAAGCGTCATAATATGGTGGTGATTACCTTTTTTGTTTGTCAGGCTTTTTTCCATTGTAATAAATTGTATTCCATTAAAAGAATTTCTGTTTTTTATCATTTGTAAAAAATTAAATTGTTGACGTCAACTTCTCTTGACCACGCTCCTCTTGTCAACAACTGTCAAACTTTTTCAAACCCCCTCCCCTATTTTGTTGACGTAATTAATGGACAGCCCCTATGACCTCTTGAGCAGCTTCGGGTAGCATACCTATTAGATGGTTAAAATTATTAGCGAGGAAATAAGCCGCATCGTTATAAAGTTTGAACGTAGTGCAATGCAAAAGGAACTACATCAGTTGATAAAGCAAAACTTTCCATGAGGTAATTACATTGAAATAGGCAGTAGGCTATTTTGAAAATCATCATCATAATCATCATCAATGACCACGGGCTCCGCGCCCGTTGTTCCCAGCCCCTTCTATTTAGAGCTCTGTAACTCCGCTATTGCAGGCTGCTTCCAAGCCCTTTCATAATATAATGTCCTCACGCATCATTCTTTGTTTGGATTTCTTATTTTAATTGTCCACTATTCCTAGCATCAGGGCTTTGATCTCTCCGTCACCTTTCGCTCGGCAGATGTGTTCAAAGAGACGGTATCCAGTGGTGTAGCCAAGGGAGGGTGTGGAGGTTAAACCTCCCCTTGGGCGCCGACAGAAATTTTTTTAACGTGTTCCATGCATTTTAATTTTCGGACGCGGTTTTGAGGGTCAAAATCCCCCTTGGGGCTGTTGACCAAAATTGTTAAAGCGCCATAGGCGTGATGAGCTTGTTGGTATCTAAAAGGAACATTTCTTAATTAAAGGAAAGACATAGGATAAACACATAGGATGACCTTTTTTTGCTTGTCAACATTTTTCGAAAATTGGTTTCGGTCAAAAGTCAAAACCAACCCCCCTCTTCCAGAAATCCTGGCTACGCCATTGACTGTATCAACTGTATTACTCCGTATCAACTGTTTCCTCAACTGTTGCCTTCGGTTGGACTCATTTCTGGCCATTTAACCGATATACAGTGATAGCCTATATAGTGTTCTCTGCCTGGGATACACAGAAAGGTTATCCCACTCCAGTTGGTGCAGTTTGAAACCCCTTCTTAGACAAGCGGAGAATCACTTCATCTTTCCAATCATCAGGCGCATCTTCCTGCTTACAAACTGCATTGCATAGTTTGTTAGCCATTCAACGACATCTCTTCCTCCATGTTTGAACAGCTCTGCTGGAATGGCATCAGGTCCCGGGACCTTTCTGTTTTTCAGCTTCGATATGGCGTTAGTAGCTTCTTCAGCTGTAATCTCTGCGTTAGTAATGTTAAGTTTAGGCCCGTGTTCATCAATATCGGTTGTAGCTCCTGGGCTGTTCAGAAGTGACCAGTTGCATAGTTTAAAAACTTTAATCACGATTTGTTACTGAGTGACCAAAAGCTGGAATAACGCATGAAAAGAACCAAGACCTAAACCAGGGGTGGCCAACCCCCGGGCCGCATGCGGCCCCCGGGCTGCCATTTGGCGGCTCCCGGGCGTCTTCCTAAATAAATTGTATTGTCCCTATTTATGCACGCAGTATTGACTGTGATGTCCATATCTCAAGTGTACGGTATAGTTGGCAGGCTAGTTAACATAATACCATAACGTTTACTTAGGCCTATATACTGTACCTAACGTGGTTTTACAAAATGATTAAATTTCTGGTTAAGAGATATTATTTTTGTGTAATTTGAATTAATTTAAATATTCTAGCGATCAAATAGTCGAATATTGTAAAATGTTGAACAAGAATAAAAATCGAACTCGATCCATTAATGCAGAGGGTAGAATTTTTCAAGAAAGATGGGAAGTTAACTGTTGAGCAATGTGGAGCTGCCGTTGTAATGAAAAAGCTGCGATCTTGAAGGATTATGACTTGAAGAGTCACAACGAATCTCGTCATAAAGCTACCATGGGATAAGCTTTTAAATTGCAATTAGAATGCAAATGTCACCAGTTACTACTCACTACTGTTACTTGAATGCATTGATTGCCACTAATGCTGAAAACAATGTAGAAAGAGCAAAAAACATGCGGTCCTCCGCATGGTTATAAAAGTCCAAAGCGACCCCCGAGTCACAAAAGGTTGGCCACCCCTGACCTAAACGGAAATAAGCCTACATGAATGTATGATTGCAAATGACAGCCGTAAGTAAGAAAGCCAATATTTATAATAAAAACTGGATTCTAGGTGGTCTAGTAGGGGTTTTGTGAGTTGAAAACCGCTGAAATTGTATAATTTTGCAAAGAAATTCCGTCTTCTTCCGGAATTGTTGAAAATGATTCTGATAAAAGCTGTGTTGATGCAAATGTACTCCGAGGATACGACCAAACGCGAAAGTGATGAATCTATCTTCAATAACTTAGCGTCAGTTAACTTTCTTTGGTGGAGTTCAATTACGAAATACAACTTCAGGAATAAAATTCGACATCTTTCAAAAGGTATTCTATACTTTGTCATCTTAGAATAAGCTCCAGTTAACTTATTCAATGTCACAGTCATTTATACTGTTTGCCTTATTGTTGGTTCAAAAAACTATTTCCTAGCCTCATTACACTTGTTTAACTGATGTAAACACGCTTAAGTAAGTCAAACTAACATTTAAAATCATTAAATCGGTGGGACAATGCAGTAGCCAATCGTTGATTGCAATTGTCATTGACAAAGATGACTTCTAATGTTCAATACCTAAAGACCTAATTCATACATAATAATGCCTAATAATTCACAGCATCATCAGCGGCCAAGCCAGTCCGAAGTACTTGGAGCGACTCCTGACACCCGCTAGCGACGCTCTTAGACGGTCGACACTGAGTTCAGCGTCCTCTATTGATCTCGCAGTCCCGAAACCGCTTAAGATTCCAACCCTCGGTGATCGCGCCTTCTCCCGAGGCGGACCACTCAAGTGGAATACCATCCCACCTGAAATAAGGAGGACTGAAGCTCGGCTCATCTTCAAAAGCAGGCTAAAAGGCCATCCGTTTAGGGAGTCATACCCCCTGTAAAGCTATATAAACAGTTCAGTATACAATACAATACAATACAATACCTACGCTCTCGAAGTTTGAAGCGCTATCTCTTAAATGGAATTGGATGCACGATGCTTGCCTTTAATCTTCTACGTTGATTTGATGCCACTTTAGGACCGCCTTATATGTCTTTAAAACTACAGTTAACGTTCGTTCGTTCGCGTGGACGACAGAGGTCCGCTCCGGCCAGCTCGAGGCATTAAGATCTGTTGCTCCCATGTGCTTCACCGCCTTGGAACTGGGGCGATGGGAGGCGCCGTAGCGGTGACCTTTTCTCGAATAATCTCAGTACCCTGAGCTCACCGCTGGTGCCTCCTTGTTGCCGTACGACGGTCGTAGACTCGTAACTACCACATAAGCCAACAAAAGGAAGGATCCGCTGCTGTACGGTTTTCACCAGATCCTCGTTAGCCGCCCGTTTTTAGAGTTCATGACAGGCCATCACGGCTATCGTAGCGGTCGAGTGTGCTAGCCCCTGCAACCAGGGTTTAATCTAGGCCGTTTCGGGGAGGTAAATTGCTCTTCCCCCCGGAAATTTCAAATTCCCCCCGGAAATTTTGGCATACTACATCAACTAACAGCAGCCCCCTAGCTGACTTATCCCGGCTTTGTCAGTTCCCCCCCGGCTGTGTCAGTTCCCCCCGGAGTCCTGGAGTCTAGATTAAACACTGGCCCCAACATACCTCACAACGTCAAGCAAACTAATACTTGGATGTTGCACGCCTCCCACGACGATGACGTGATGTATAGGCCTACGATTTGAAACAACCTAAAATAATTTATTGGACATAAATAGGGACTATCCCGAGTTATCTCGACTTCCTCCTTAGCGATTGGTTTCCGCTGCCCGGGTTATCTCGGGTCACGTCGTAAAGGGGTTAATTGTTCAACATTGTAGCTGTATAATAGAATTCAATTGATCAAAATTGCCAACAATGGTACATGATTGGAGAAATCTGATAGCATAATTGGAATCAACACCTCAAAAACTACAAGAATCACTTAGTTTAATAAAAAAAGCTTTCAAAAATATTTTTAGGCCTTTGTAATTGATTGATTCATCCCGCACTTATGATTCTTCACTTAGTGAATGACTTAATGTGGGCTAACAACCATGTAATAATAATAATAATAATAATAATAATAATAATAATAATATTAATAATTTAGGCTAACATAATGCAATAACACGGTTGTGAAGCGCAATGAGGCAATTGACCGCTTAAAAATGTAATTTCTAATCGTAATGTTAAAGACTGAGAAAGGATTCGTAGTGTGAATCCTTTAGGAACGAGCGATCGAACACATTTCAGCGTTAATACTAAAATCAAGACTTTTGTACATCAAAATTGAATTAGCATCGAAATAAACACGTGAACGACCTTGTCCTTCACGGTTGACACCGCGTGACCGAATGTGTAATTAGTTCTGAATGTGTAATATGAATAAGGCCAGAAACATTCCATTTCTTGTTGTGAACTCTATCGAAATATAGAAAAAAAATTAATTTTACGGATTTCTGTCCAAATTCCAATAGTCAGGTACCATTTTGAATTTAAAACGGGAGTCTTCTTCTTCAAGTGCCATATATTGCTACGTCAGCGACCATGGATTTCCACTCTTCTCTGGTTCTGGTTTTCCTTATCAGTTCGATGTTTTCTTTAGCTCTTATTGCTTCTCTTAGGCTGTCTGTATACTTTATTCTCTGTCTTCCTCTTGCTCTCATAATATAGGCCTACATGCTACAATTGGAATACTTTGTTAAGAACAAATGAATTTAAATTACTTAAATTCATATTAAACTTTGCATTCATCCAAAACTACACACAGTAGCCTAATAATAATAATAATAATAATAATAATAATAATAATAATAATAATAATAATAATAATAATAATAATGTTTAAAGTGGTTATAATAATAACAATAAGGTTTAAGGTGGTTCAGGAGGGTCTGCCCTGTGTTAGAACCACTGTTGTACATCCATATACAATTATACATATAGGACGAATTTTAACTGATAAGCATGATTCGCCATTTTTTATGTCAAGTTTGAATGCAGCGATTTATGCATAATTGCAAATGAAATGCGAAAGGTAATTGCTTTCAGTGCATTTTCAAAGAGCTAAGATGCGATCGACAATTATCAGAAACAATCGAAACTTTCTCAAGGAAGTCATTCACCCTGACAAAATCATATTCCCGATGGAGTCTTGTGGCTGTCTCACAGAAGACCAAGTGACATTTCTAAATCGACTAAGAAATGACAAGGACAAGAACCACGAACTTCTGATTATGTTGCAAGACTTCTCTTCTCAGAAATATTCCAAAATGATAGATTGTCTATTTCTTGCAAGTCAAACGCCAGCTGCCTTAGTTCTTGAAAGAGGCGGAGGTTTGTGCACATCAACGAAATAATTAACTATCATTTTTATCTTCATCGTCATCGCATCATCAAAGTCTTGCAAGAAAAGCAGTTATCGTCAAAATGTTAATGTTTAGTGACTACGGTTGCTGAATATGTGAGATGTCAAAGGCACAGTATGATTTTCACTGTCAACGCTTCAGAATTAATTTGCTGACTTTCATTGCAAAAAAATTAAGCTCAATGCAGTCAAATGATTGACGTAATATAAAGAAACATTCAATTTTGATCGGACTGCCAATATTAGCAACGATCGACTTGGCAAATTATGAAGTTCAGAAAAGTTCTCACTCAAATTAAATAAAGCAACAAGTTCAACAACCAGAGTCTTTGCGGAGGAGAGATGTGGACTGGGAAGACGGCTCCTGGTTTTCCAAATGGGATGCTGCCGACGACTCATAAGACTATGGTGTCAGGATATGGTGTCACTAGTTTAGAGTTAGAGAACAGAATCGCGATCTATAATGATGCCATCATTATGCTCTTGTGGATGAAAGTTGCTTGGCCACATCAGCTGCATGGAGGAGAGAAGAATTCTGAACGATTGCAATGAAGATAATAAGGGAAGGGAAACACCATCAGGAAAGGCGCAGAAGACGATGGACTGACAAAAATAGGGAGTGGACCGGATTAAGTTTTTGTGAGGCGATTCGTGCGACCCAAGTCCGTGATAGCTGAAAAAATTTCCCCGGATGGCTTACAGCCATACTTTACGCAACTCTTCTTTGATGCTAATAGTTCTATTTCAGTGCCAAGCAGTTATTGGGCACTCTTTGGCTGAAAAATGGGGTGTTCTAACACTCCCGTCATCCTCATTATCGACGCCTATGTCCGTGCCCATTTTGATTTATCGCCTTTTGTTATTTTAGAAATATATCGAGCGATTTAAAGCTTTATTTATAAAAATAATTTAGAATTTAATCAAAAATTGTGATTTACGAAAGACAATTATAAAGATGAAATCGAAACCTAGAATAAGTGTTCTAGCTATTTTTTTTGCAATAGAAGCAGTGAAAGTGCACATCAACAATCGAAAAGCAGCTAGGACGAAAGAAATCGAGACGGAATTTATCGAACGATTTAAAAGAATGCAAACAGAAAATACGCTAATACTTGATAACGCATTGAATGCGTCCATTAGCAACAAATTGAGTGATGTCTTCATACTTCACGCAAAGCAGAACAAAGGCATTGATCTGTGGTTGTGGTGCAAAACAAAAAGCTCTTTGAATCAACTGAAAAGCTTAAATGATGATGCTCAAAGAGAAATAATTCAGCGAATTTTTCAGCGACTGATTCCGGAACATAAGATAACACTCGAACCTCAACTCATTCAAATGAACTATAGCTTAATCAGTGACTTTGGTAAGTATGACTTTAGATAATGACAATTTAGATGACAATTATGATGATGACGACGACGAAGATAATGAATTTCATCATGAAGAAAAATTCATGCTCAAATTGATTATTGCTAGTCTGGATGAAAGTAGTAAAGGTGAATAATTTAATATTTGTTGCATTTCTTGTTGCAGCTGAAAGGCGACTCTCTATCCGACATGTGAGAGATCATGATCATTTGATTGGGGAGACTATTTATGGAAGACTTCGGTATTCCAAATGTGTTACGTCACTTGCAGACAAAATATACGTCGCTCAGGAGCAAGAGATCCTGGTTTACGAGAATAAATACCCTTACCATGCTTCGCAGTCTATTGTATTCAGCCATGGAGGTTTGCCAGTTTCGATTGCCTCGTGCAATATAAACAAATGTCTCTATATATCTTATGTTGGACGTTGCTATCATATCTCCAAAGTGGAAGTGGACCCGGAGCTTGGCAATAGAGTATCTCCGTGGCTGAGCGAAACTGTTTTCTTGTTTATATCAGTAACCAGCAAGGGTGAAGTACTAGTTCTTCAAGGCGACCGAGGAGATAATATATTGATACATTTTACTTCCAAAGGAACACTTAAGCGTACTATTTCAATGGAGCATCGTCTCTTTCAAATAAACTTCATTCAGGAAATAACACCAGATATAGTGACGCTTTGTTATGCCTTTTGTTGCATAGCGATCATGCGTCTAGATGATAATGGAACCATACTACGCAAAATTGAATGGCAGCAGGAGTTCGTGGGTCTAACTTCTTTCCGCTTTGGAAGTCTGTTGATTGCAACTTTTGGATGTAAAAATGATGTTGATGATCTCTTTGATGATCATGATGATGATTTTGAAACTGTGCAACTGCATCACTGGACCACTGAATCGAAAGCAGTCCGAGATCTTTTAACGACAGATGAGAGGATAGATTGCATTCATTTCGCTGCTGATCGGAAACAGTTATTTGTGCTTTTCAAAAATAAACTACAGATCTATAAAATAAATTACGAGGATGAAGATAGCTGTTCATGAGCTGACTCTTTTAGATATCACTTTGAACTGATTACTTTCTTATATAGAATGTGTGAGCATCATTAGGTAGATATATGTATCAAATATTCAAATAATTCCCACACAAGACTTCCTTATTGGGTCTACTCTTAATTATAAACCTCGATGTCTAGATCAATTGAGTTCATACATACATTGTTAATATATTTTCTGTATGATTGAGTAAATATATCAATGCCGTTCTTGATTGTTTATTGGTGCAATTGAATCGTCATAATTGATAGCACATTATCCACATTTTAAGTTAGTAGAGAGAAAATGAAGTATAAACTGGAATTGCGTCTCCTCTCGATCTTAGCGTCCACACACAGTCTATAAAAGGACTTCATTGAAGGCTCACACAGGCTCGATCCTTTAAGGAGATTAAGGACCAGCTGAACATCGATACACAGAGGATTACCGAATACTGTACAATATGGCGGCTTAAACCGAACCCTACAAAGACCGTTTCTTGCGTATTTCACCTACACAACACCAACGCAAATCGTGAACTGAACATACACATGGACGGAAATCATTTGATACATGAACCGCATCCGGTATATCTAGGCGCCACACTCGACAGAACCTGGAGCTATAAAACTCACCTCAATAGCTTGCCACCAAAGCTAAAAGCAGGACAAAACTTCTGTCGAAACTTGCTGGATCCACCTGAGGGAGCCAACGCCTCCACTCTGAGACAGGCAGACGGTGAAGACCAGGGCTTTTTTTCAGTGGGAACGCATGGGAACGGCGTTCCCACACCTTTTTTGCCAGATTGTATATATATAATTATGGATATGCAATAATGAGTTTGGGAACGTACAGGTACGGCGTTCCCACACCTGTTTTTGTTGATGAGCAAAAAAGGATGAGTTCCCAAACCTTTTCTCCTAGAAAAAAAGCCCTGGGCAGACCTATATATCACTCTGCTATTCAACTGCTGCCCTGTCTGGTACAGCTCCCTCATACACCAAAGTCGTCGACACTCAGCTGCACTTTGCCATGAGAATCATCACTGGCACTCTATACGTCCAACCGAACTGTCGTGGCTACCGGTCCTCTCCAACATCTGCCCCCAAATATGCGTTGCACAGCCGCTGTAGACAAGTTTCTGCAGAAGGTGGCAGAATATGAAAACTGACCACTTCACGAGGACTTAACCAATCCGCCTCAACAGCGACTCAAATCACGTCACGCTCTACGGTTGAACAAGGAACCCACAGACGTCGTTGGTCAGTGGAGATTTGACTGGAAGTCGGCCCAGGCGATCAACTACCGTAATAGTAATAATAATAATAATAATAATAATAATAATAATAATAATAATAATAATAATAATAATAATGTGATTTTAAGTGGTTTAGGAGGCTAAGTAAGCTGTGTGAAAACCACAGATGTAACCATCTGTATTCAATAACCTAGTTTATCGAGATAGCCTTTGAATCCGTTTACTGTGTCAACTGTCACTCCCACCTCGTTCAAACTGTTCCATTTGTCCAGAACCCTTGCACTAAAAAAATTTCTTTTTGGTACCAACCCTCTGCTTAAAGAATTTGCAGTTGTGGCCTCTTGTGCTGCTATAGTGTGTCAATGTAAAGAATCGATCGTATGGCACATAAACTTTCCCAGTCATTATTTTGTATGCTTCTATCAAACCCCCCTCTCTCTCTTCTCCTTTCTAATGTTGTCAGTCCACAATATTGAAGTCTTTTTTCGTAGCTTAAATTATGGCACCCCATTGACCATCTTCGTTGCTCGTCTTTGCACTTTTTCTAAAAGCTCTATATCTTTTTTCAAGAATGGCACTGTACACAGTAGCCTATTCTAGATGAGGCCTTACTTACTAATGACTTATAAAGTTTTATGATTATATCTTTGTCTCGACTCACTATTGTCCTTTTCATCATTCCCAACATTTGGTTTCCCTTGTTTGCTGCCTCCATGCATTGGTGAGATGGATTCATACTTCTATGGATGATTACTCCCAAGTCTTCTTCTTTTTCTGTTGTTTTTAGAACCTTCCCCCTAAAGAATATTCATTACCATTATTAGATTTCCCAACATGCATTACAGAACATTTATCAATATTGAAAAGCATCTGCCAGTCCACAGCTACGTGGGGGGTCAAAAAAGTGCCAAAATCGCGTTACGTCATTTATGGACGACCCCTAAGTAGTTATGGGTGTAATTAATACTCGGCGCTAGAGCAGACCACTGACTGAGCAATGTGTTGGAAGTACTGTCAAGTATTTCCTTTCCTGAGTCACTTTTAGCTTGTAATGTTTTGAGCACCTGGCTTGTTAATTCGCATCGCTCGAAGATAGAAATGGAAAAATGCGTTATCGATAACTTTATTAAAGATAAAATTGTGCGAAAATCATTTCAAAAGTAAAACGGATTGAGAGACGGGTGACCACACTACGAAGTGGTTGCACACTGGAGAACCGCCGCACGCGTCTTTTTTCTGCAAAAAGCAGAAGGTTATATGAATATTTATGTACCGCGTGACGCTCTTAATGTGAATAATTATTTCTAAAGCAAAGACAACTTTATGGGTTAGGGTTAGGCTTAGGGTTAGAGTTAGGGTTAGGGTCAGGGTTAAGGTTAGGGTTAGTTAACCCTAACCCTAACCATAACCCTAACCCCCTAACCTTAAACCCTATGCATAACCTTCTGCTTTTTTGCAGAAAAAAAGACGCCCGCGCACTCATCTGAATGATGATGCTGTTTTCATTTTGTTCGTTTATGGACTTACTGTAGGCTAAGCGCTAATTATGTTATCATTTAGCAGTTGAAAACGACGTTACAATTTAGAAGTAAAAACTCAGTAGCATAATTATTGCCGTAAGTGTTTTTGTTAGCGTATGTTAATGGCTAACTGCGGGGAAGATGAAGGGTCGGAAAAGGCTGTTGCGGTGATGGGGAGGGGATGGAACAGATGCTGCGGAGTGTTACGAGAGAAGTGTTTGGGTGCTGGGTGGAGATGTGCTTATATAAAGTTGTCCCAGTGTTATTTTATTGTCAACACGTTTTGGGGTCAAGTTGGAGGCGCAATCCATCTTTTGTCCCAGGCGCTGGCAATACACACTACACCACTGTTCAGAACAGCTAAAACATTAGAACTCATTTAATAGAAAGTAAGCAAATTCAGCCGACTATTGAATCATAAGTCACACGATAATCGTAATAAAGCGTAAGCGGTAAGAAGACATTGACAATCACTAGTGAAACTAGCTGCATACAGGAGAATGAAAATTATATCTAGCGGAAGTTCGGAGAGGGTAAGGTGAAAAGATAAAGCGTTTCTCTAAAAGTATATTTTCTTCTATTACGACATTCTGTCCGATTTTATACTCGAAGTTCATTACGGGTTTATTCAGTATCGCGATAGGTTTTCCGTTCTAAATTCTAAATTTCAATTAATCTCGTTACCTAGCTTTCCATACGTTTCCGCAACCTCGTCTTTTACACGGTGTAGGGCCTATTCAGTGGTTTTCACACAGGCTTACTTAGCCTCCTAAACCACTTAAAATCACATTATTATTATTATTATTATTATTATTATTATTCTAATTTTGCCAAGACAAATGTCTTTGTAAAGTAATTGTTTGGCAATTTCGCGTAATGTCTCCATTTAGTAGGTTCGTCATTCAAGAAATTCTCAACTGGAATCCATCTAATGTCGTCATTTTTAGCTCCCCATCCGATGACAAATAATTTGCCGTCATTAACAATCACACCAGAATACAGATTTTCCAACTTGAATCTATCTCTCACTTCCCAGCTTTGTGTGTCAATATCGTATATAAAGCATCCATCCTGCCCAAGTAAAATAACAGAATGTCCCCACAATTCACCATGAAGCCCAGCACATGTTCCCAGTGTTGTATGAAGTACTGAGTTTGAGTACTCAAGTAAAAGTACAAGTATTGTGTCATTTTTTTACTTAAGTAAAAGTAAAAAGTACCTATAAAAATAGTTACTCAAGTAAAAGTAAAAAAGTACTCCTCAAAAAGTTACTTTTTAAGTAAAAAGTAAAAAGTACCGTGACAGACGGAATCATCAACAACTCCACATTATCATGCCAAATCACATTTTTATTACTACTTTTAAGCAACATGGAGAAGCCTCAGCAGTCAACACGTACACATTTACACCATTAACTGCATTAGCACAAAATGCTGGTTTCACAAAGCCGTAGCTAGGGGGCAGGGTCCCGGGCGCCGTCCTCGAAGGCGCAATTTGCACACTAAGTCCTTAATTTTACATACCACTTTCCTCCGGCGTGAAAATAATGTTGATAAGTGAAAAAGGTCATCGCCGGTTTTCAGACTGTCACAGGTTAAAAATGTGTATGTTGTACGTTGCCGTGAAAACTCGGGTAAGCAAAAAAAGGCCATCACCGGAATTTAGGGCGCAGAATTTATACCTTGCCCCGGGCGCCGACTGCTCTAACTGCGGCTCTGTGATTGCATGTAGGTCTAAGAACGATCAAGTTTTCAAACAATCTGTCAGTCATGCGTGTACGTTTGTTGGTCATTGTCAACCCTGTACGACTAAACACGGGAAGTTGTGAAGAATTAAACAGATACTCCAATAAATGTATCGAAATTTGGCGATGAGAAATTTTACTTGTAACGAAACGTGAAAGACATAATGTAACGAAGTAAAAGTACTAATATTTGAATAAAAACTTACTTCGTTACAAGTAAAAAGTACTGGGTAAGTTGTGTACTTCGTTACAGTACGAAGTACTCAGAATTGTACTTAAGTAATGTAACGCGTTACTTTTACTTCGTTACCGCGCAACACTGCATGTTCCCTTGAGCGAAGAGCAAGTATTCAACTTTGTGTCATATACTTGCGCAGCGCTGCTAGCTTGACCTTGCATACGTCCACCAAAGATATAGAGTGAACTCTGAAATTGCACACAATTGCAAGAACTTTGAATAGCGTAGACCAGCTTTCCAACCTTATATAATCTTTCATCAAATATATCAGATACATCGTATGTTTCCACATCATCGAGTTCCTTTGGATTAGAAATCGCTGGTAATCCACCGCATATATACAAAACATGATCAACAAACGCTACACTGTGGCCATATCTGCCTGGAATCATGGAAACACATTTGCTCCATTTAGACGATGAACCATCTAATTTCCAAATATCTGCATAATAGCTTCCCAATCCGCACACGAAGATTGAATTGCCATAGACAGCTGCTGGTACTGGTCCCATTCCAAGTTGAACTGTATCAGGCAATGGTTCAATGGCAGTAACATCATCCAATTGATTTAAGCTAATTCTATTGGCGGTTTCGCAATTGGCAATGACAACGGCACACACGTTGACTTCTTTCGTTGACTCTACAAGCAAAGAGCAGAGTCAATAGGATACGAGCGTACTTCCGCATGAATAACGCGCCCGAAACGCTTAAGATATACAGTAATCAGCGTATGTCGGTCATAACAGCGGACTAAGAATGTCATAGTGTATGTATGCTTTCTTGCAAAAATCAGTTATCATTGTTAACGTAAATGCAGAGGAAGAAACCACGCGAAAGACATGAATGCTAAGGATGCAAAAGGTACGCCTCGGCTATAAATTCAACAGTTTGAGTCACTTGGCTAGCAGATTGCTTAATGCAAGCCTATTTGAATAGACATCCAAGACCATTCTCTGTAAAGAAGGCCTGGCTCAATAGGCGTCTTTGAATATGAAACATGATTTGAAAAACAGAGAAAGATTTGATTCGAAGGAAAGCTTTTGGCTTTAAATATTCTGCAACTTGAATCGCGTAAAGAGAACTTCTGTCCATTTGATTTCCGAATTATTTGTGAACTTCGACTTTCAAGCAATAAGTGTTTCTCAGTACAATATGTTATTTTTAAATGATGACAGCTATTTAGCAAAATGGGTCACGACTCTACTCTAGTCACCTTGATATTCGCCTCTTTCATTTAACAATGACTCATGTTCAGCTTTTCTGTGCGAGTTGACTAACGAAGAGGCACGAGGTAGGCCTATATCCGTCTATGTGTAGTGCGCCATCGCGTCTTGGTACTTCGCCGTGTGAACTAATATATTGGGTCATAGACGAAGTGCCATGAGGCATGTTTTATATATATATATATATATATATATATATCACTAAACTCGCTATTAAGCTATTCATGCCCATCATGCTACCTATTCTTTAAAAAATTTTCCTTAGTCCCGAGGTGCGTCACATCTCTCATTTCGTTGTCTGCTACTAGATAGGCCTACATGACACATTCACTAGACTCGGTGAACGCTGTGCTGCCTTCTCACGACGTGCCACGTTAATGATGATAGATTCTGAACTCGCAGAGTGCCACCTCTTGAGAAGAGTCGTCCTCACTTCAAGAAACAGCTCATATTCAAAGGCCACAACGCCGTCTAAGTAAAAGAAACACGCATTATTCTCACGATGAGCTGCAGTTATCTCTTAAGATCTGAAGATCTGGGCCGTAGACGTAAACTCACCTTTCACTCTGTCACCTCTCCGTCAGAGTCTGTGTATTTAATCATGAGCATGCCTTCCATAAGACGAGCTGGTTATCCCTCTGGTTATCCTTCCTCCCATGTGTCCCTCTAGTAAGCCTATTGTTCTGAATAATGAGAATCCTCTTAGAATGCGCCCAATTTAGTTCCTTTTCCTTTGTTTGTTGTTTGTATTACTGTCTTTTTCTACTTTTCAAAATCTAGTACCTTTTTATTGGATATATCATGTGTCCAACTTATTCTTTCCATTCATTTCAATATCCACATTTCAAACTCCTCCAGTCTTTTTATGTCTTTTCTCACAGTTCAAGTTTCCGAACCCTCTCCATATCAGTGTCTTAATCATTCTCTTTTTAGCCCTTTATCGAGACTACTTAATTAATTCCCTCCTTTGGTAAAATGCTCCTCTGCCATTGCTATTCACCTTTTTATTTCGCTTTGGCATCTGGTATCTTCCGCTATGAGGTTGCCACGGTAGGAGAATTGCTTTTCTTGTTCTATATTCTCCCTGTTGAATGTGATGTTTGCCTCTTTTTCTTGCCCTTAACTGATGACCACTTTTCTCTAGCCTAGGTTTCTTAAAATTGTTCTTAAATTCTTTATTTTCCATTCCATTCTCTAATTCTTTGTTTCGAATTCAAAGCGACTACAAATCAACATTTGTATTTTATATTCATATTTTTCATTCTAGTTTCCAGTTGCGAAGATTGACTTATAATATATGGCAGTTTTGTTTATTATTTCAATAGGCTTTGTATGTTAGAAACGTATTCTAAATGATTTAGATAAGTCTTTACAACGTTTTTACTGTAGTTTTTTAATTATTGTATGCAGTATAGTTACCTGATGAAGATGTTAAAGGATTTTGCTGTGGCTCGTTGCCTTTACATGTAGTATTAACCCATATATGCCTAACTTTTTATTTCCTCGCTATATTGAAATATTTAGTCAAATCTGCGCCTAATAGCCTGGAACTAACCTATTTTCTGGAAAATTTTGACGGACCTCCAAACTATGGCCACCCAAATGTCGATCCTTTATAAAGGATGCTAGGCACTTATGGGTGCATAAATGTCAAACTAATACTTCCACGAAGCAGTGTGCGCAAGCATTGTATATTTGCAAATTGTTTGATTTTTCTTAAGAACTACAGGAAATTTGTTATAAACAAACAAATGCATCAACTGAATCTTCCAAATGTCATGTGTCAGCCATCAATTAGCACCAGGAATTAGCAATAAGCGGTTAGCATCACTCTCGATGAAAGTCATTGAAGCAGTCTTTAGGATGTAAGCCAACATTGCACTTCAAGGCAAACAAAATGGGCCTTCTTCTTGTAAAGCTGACTTACTTTCTGCTTTTCAGTGTATGAAACCAGATGGTCTTTGCCATCATAACGGACACTCGACTGAACCCTTCTGTCTAGAATCATTAGCTGCCCAATCGGTCCTCTAAGTTGGAGTCTCTAACCATAACACTTGCTATAGACTAACAATATCTCATCTGAAGGACAGATAATTGAGGCAACCAGAAGTATCTGCAGGTGATAGTTTGTATATGTAATAAGCATTCTGAGTAAGTAGCAACATCGACCATCTGGATGAATAGTGGCCATCAGACTTCTTGGACCTGAGGGAAATTCTGTAGCAGCCCACATTCTAGTCCATGCGATCCGTGCCTCCCATGTGCAGATTGTAGTATTTGATGGTTGCTGGCTGGATAACTTCTATCACCTTCTTCTGGGCTGTTGACCATCTTTTCACTTTCTCAAATGGATGAATGTCATGCAAGTTGGAAGCCATAGTCACAGGGCTGTTGTCGTGCCATTGGTTGATGATAAATATTCCGGTGGCTTCATATATGTAGTCAAAGTGTCCTCTTTCTTTCTTCTTCATGTCAGATGGCGATATAAAAGGGCATCTGTCCGTTCAGTTGACACACAGAGTGCCAGTTGCTCCAATATTCCTGAGAGTGAGGTAATCCAAGAGTCGTGACAATGTGAAAACATTATCAAAGTACAGTCTGTAAGTTGGTCCAGGTGGCAAAGATTTGGTCAAAATTATGACAACTGACACTCCAAGACCCAGATCTTGGTGTGCCATGGGACCTTTGCTCTGGTAGAGCTCAAACTGTGATGTGATGCATGTAAATCATGTAAGCCCTTCAGACCAATGGTTGATGTATACTGTATAATGTGTGACCCCAGATATGCCTAGCATCCTTTATAAAGGATGGTACAAATCTGGCGCCTAAAAATCTTTGTATAAAATATGATGACGCTGCCATTGACATGAGTAGTAATAGATGTCAAATCACATTGTGGAACTAAATTTAGCTCTTTATGGTGAAATTTTAGAAAAATTACAATATACCTTTTGTCAGCTATAGTTACAGGTGACAAAAACAGCTTTCAACTCTGAATCAAGATTTAAAATGTGAAAATATTCAGAACCAAAACACTTTTCTTAAAAGGTCACTTATTCAGTGAAGTCAATATAGAATTGCAATGCAAAAAATCTTCATTGGCATAAATAAGTAAGTAAAAAATCAACCATCCTTTATAAAGGCTCGTAGGCATATATGGGTTAAGAGCTTCTTGAGCGGTTTCAGAGATTCTTTTGTCTCCAATTTCTGACTTTGCCAAGCTCTTAATTTCATATAATTCTTTCTCTAAATTCAATTCTCGAAGAAGTGCTTTATCAAAGTCTTCCTTTAGAATGCGATATTGCTCCTTTATATCAGCAGTCGCTTTTCTACTCTCCTCATACTGCTCCTTTATTTCAGCAGTCGCTTTTCTACTCTCCTCATACTGCTCCTTCATATCAGCCGTCTCACTTCTAGTCTTCTGAAGCTGTTCCTTTATTTTCTCAATATCTTTTCTACAATCTTCAAGTTTTTGCTCTAAATTTTCGCTTTCGATTTCAAAGTGGCATTTCATTGATTCAGCAACTTTCTTATTCCGTTTTTCCACATCATATTGTAAATTCACATGTACTGGGTCTTTTGGGTGTTCTTGATGTCCAGCCTTTGTCATCTTGCACTGATTACACTCTGAAATTTGCAAACAATTCAGTTCGAATACTCTGAGATAGTAAGGAATATTCTTTTAATTCAATTTTTAACGTCGATAATTTTTTTGTCCCACAATCTAATAATTATAATAATTTCCTTCGTCTGTATGATTTGTGAGTCATGTTACACAGGAAATGCTGGACGACGTCGTTGCTATAGGCAAACAAACTTTATAATGGGTGCAGCTTGACGAAGCGTCCTGATTGCCTGGACGTTGTACCCTCACCCTCGCCTCAACCCCACCCTCCGACCCCACCCCGCACCCGCGGGCCCAACGCTTCCATCCCAAACCCGCACAACACCTTCCCTCCTTCCAAACCCCTCTCCCAGTCCTCGCCCCCTTTCTTCCAAACCCCAGCCCCAACCTCCCAGCCACATCTTCCGCGATCTCAGACCCGCACATCTTCCTCTTCTCAAACACGCACAGCCATACCCTCCTCCCATACCTATCTCCCCACTCCTAGCTCAACATTTGAAATCCTGCACAAACCCCACTTCAAACCCGCAGGTACTCGGACTATTGACCACAGGACGATTGACCATAGGACGATTGACCATAGGATGATAGACCATAGGACGATTAGCCATAGGGCGATTGACCACTGGACGATTGACCACTGACGATTGACCACAGCCGTGAGTATCAGGCTTAGCACGCTGTCTGCTGTATGCATGCATGCACGCATGCAAAAAAAGGAAACCAAATGCTATTGTCTATATATATATATATATATATATATATATATATATATAGGGCTTTTTGTGACGGTACGCGCCGGTACGGCGTACCGGAACCTTTTTCAAGGTGTGAAAAAATAATTTTCTTGTGACTTTGCAGTTGTGATTTAGCTAAAAACTTTAAATACTTAATAAAGCATCATTATGCTTCCAAAATCGCTTCTATGTTAAATTCTAGCCACAGACCACATAATCGTAATGGACAAGTTAGGCAATCCACCGTGAGTACCGGCACCTATTTTTTTACAAAAAAAGCACTGTATATATATATATATAATATATATATATATATATATATATATATATATATATATATATATCGACTCACTATTGTCCTTTTCTTCATTCTCAGCATTTGGTTTCCTTGTTTTGCATGCGTTCAGTGACAAATTTCACTTCCTAAAGGAATGACGCGTGGTCGTATGGAAGGACATGATTAAATAAGATTTGTAAGAATTTAATTGTGCATTCCAATCCTGAAAGTTGCTAGCTATATGATGCACTGTAACTGAAACTGACTTGCGTCCAAAATGATTTCCGCTTCATCCTCTGTCTCACAGCGGTCAATGCGTTGCACAATCCAGGGATACGGATCTTCTAGGGCTTCTCTGAGAACAATGAATGATTCGTCGTTTGAACAGCAAAACATATGATCAAGAAGAGCTCGACAACGATCTGTAACAGTGGCTTTATTCGTGATCTCTTGCTTTTGATGAATGCTGATTACGCGTTTCTCAAATAGAAGATCCAAAACAATCTTCGGATCTACTTCCGACACGAATTGTCTGTACATGTCCACAACCCTGTCACGTATTCTCTTGTTTCTCTGCTTCTCTTTAAAAAGAATAGCTTTCATTTCGTAAAGAAATATATTATTATGCAACAATAAAACTTCATGGAGCAACAGCTAAAAGTGTTTTAATCAGCGATGCTAACAAGGCTGACCCCCAAGGACAAGGATAATGACAAGGGCCGACTCCCAAGGACGAGGTCCGACCCCCCACCGAGGACAACGATAAGGACTAGGACTTACCACCCAAGCACAAGGAACACAAAGACTGACCTCTAAAGACCAGGCTCAAGGACGAGGCCCGACCTCTGTAAGACAGAAAGAAGGCAAAAAGAAAAAAACTATTTCAATTCAAATCGCAAAATTTAAAAAGTAAAAAAGTATGTTGTAAAACAAGATCTACAGTAGAACCCATCAAGAACAAGCTCAAAGGACCGTAATACATACGTCGGTATATCCGTGTTTCGATATATCCAATTCCGGGTCAGATAAAGAAAATTTTCGTTTAGGGTAAATGTGCATGTCCCGCTATTATACCGTCCAAAATATCGATTTTATGTCAAAACATTAAACTCTACATCCGCTACTTCCGGTAGCGCCATTTTGGCTGCTCGCACGCGTCTTTGCGTGCTTCGGAATATCGCCGTTCTTGGCGGTTTTACCGACGTCTTGCGCTTATTTCTTTTTCGCTAATCGCGTGGATTGTCGCCTAGCCGTCGTTTTCGAAGCGGTCGACGATCGTCTTTGCATTTCTCTGTGCTGACGGAATCGGATTTATGTCGCCCGTGTCGGCGTCGTGGGGCCTGCCATTTTATCTACGCCACCAGCGAGTCGACGGAGCCTACATCAGGCTATAAAGGTCAAAGACTTTTTCGGTTCACGCGCGGAATTCCATCTTTAACCCCTTAACTGGGGATCCCGGATATATCCGTCCATTTTACATTGAGTTACAGTTAAATACACGATTAAGGGGTTAATCAGTTCCCGTCAAGTTCGGCGATGGATTACTGTCTCGCAGATGACCGCCCTCAAGGATTCGCCGCCTGATTTTCGCCACGCGGAGAATTTTTTTCAGCATCCATGCGGTCTTAAAAACTTAACTTAGCATGATTTAGAGTGGCTTAGAAGTCATTACTGCCTGTGTGAAAGCCACTAGGGGCACTAACGGGGCTTGAACCCGCTCCGTCAGCCTGACGCTCCAGCACGTAACCCACTCTGCCATCTTCCGTCCTTCAACATTCTTTCTGCGTTTTCGCTGACTCTTCGACAGAGCGTCTTCTTGCGGAAGACCGCCTTCTAAAGGGCTCACTGCCCGATTTCGACAAGGCAGCGACCTCTTTCGTGCCATCTGAGGCGGATTTTCCCTCCAGACCAACATCCTTCGTTCCATGTTGATTTGTCAGTGTTGTTGACAGCGTCTTTGACTTTGGCCTTCGTCATGCTACGGCGTTATAGAAGTTGTCAAGAACCATAACCATAAATTAACAAATGTTAAAAATAATAAGTTCAATCACTGCATAAAGAAGTCAAATGAAAAATTATAACAAAATAATGAAAATCTCTTTCTCCAAAATCTCAGTGGTTTTGTTTATCGGCAGGTGTTAACAAGGTCGAGGACTCAGGGCTAGCCGACCAAAGCAGACTGATTGACCTTGTGGACAAAGTAGGCTACAGTAATTAAAGTTTCCAAGTCTCCAAGAGCTCTGGTAGGTGGCAGAAGATATTAAGTCTCAACGGTTATATTTTGCATATAAGTTATATAGTGCCATACACAACTTTTGATAACTAGTGCTTTGTAGAATTTGAAAAAAAAGTTTTTTCACTCCACCCTTATATATATATATATATGTGTGTGTGTGGGGGGAGAATTTGTGAAAGAAAATTCAGTGTTTCGTCATTTTGTTAGTCGCAAATTTGAGCAACACATAAAAATCAAGTGAGCTATCAAACGAGTTACATCATTTAGGCCTATTAATATTTCGGAAAGAATACGTATTCTGTATCGAAGATACCAGACAACGAATTTCGACGATACGATGGATGCCTAGAGTTTGGCCACTTTGTTGATTGCAATTTCTAATAAAAGGTATGAACATCCGCTAAACTACTAAGTTGTAAAATGACTTTCTTCATACACATTTATAGAATACGTTTTCTATCTTTCTATTTATTTTTACCTGTCATTGTTCTTAGTA
>CM030852.1:11008144-11028144 GCA_018105865.1 Metaphire vulgaris
ATGTACATATATATATATAAACACACACACACACACACACACACACACACACACACACACACACACACACATATATATATATATATATATATATATATATATATATATATATATATATATATATATATATATATATATATATATGGGGCAAACTAGACCATATTGTTGTAGGCTATATAGTATATAGTTCATGAGCAAACAATAAGAGGTCACGCATACAATACAGTCTTTGTGCTGTACTTCTGGGCATCATGCCTTGTTTTGCAGACTTTCACAGGAATTAACAGTTGTGAAAACTAATTTTCCAATCACTTTGTGCTAACCAGGCAGTGGCAACTATTTTGCCATTTATTGGTTTCCTGTAACAGGCAGTGGCAAATATTTTGCCGTATGTTGTTTTTCTGTAACAGGCAGTGGCAACTATTTTGCCACTTTACTGTTCTTCATAATTTTGAGAAAGTAACTTTGCACCTCATTTTCTGTTATTTTTCAACTATTTTTTGTGGTTTTACTTTTTGTGAACACCTGCTGGGCACTTATGCCTGGTAAAGGGTTAAATGACTGTTTAGCTTATGATTTTCTTTATGTTCATTCTTTGTTTTACATTTTTGTTGTTGATCTTGTCAAACCAGTGGCGTCGGAACGATTTTCCGTCAGGGGGTGCAGATTTTCTCGAGCTCAAAGTTATCTCTTTCAAATCCTCGACAAGCAAAAAAAGGTTTCCGGCACCAAAAATGCCTTGACAAGCAAAAAAGGCCATCTGCATGATTTTTAAGGGTGCAGGGGATGCAGACAGGGTGCAGACCATCTTCTGCACCCCCTACATTTTTCCAGGGGGTGCAGCTGCACCCCATTCGTACGGGCCTGTGTCAAACCATCTGATTCCTAGGGTGTTTCTGCAGCATTTCATTTCAAAAGTGTGGAGTGTATGGCTATTTTTCTTGTTTAAATTCTAAGTCTTACATGCACATAATACAATGCATAAATATGAATTATATTAGCATACAATAATTTACAGCTAGCAATGAAGCTATTTTGATTCAGCTTTGGAAATAGGATAATAATAATAATTAAAACTATGAACAGTTAATTCTTAGGTTATGCAAGTATTATTGGAATCAAAATTAAACATCAAAACCAATAATGATATCATGTGACATAAACCTCAACCAGTTGCCTGTTGAATTATATTCAAGACTGATTTATTGGTTTATAAAACATCACAGGCTAGTGTACACCACCAATTGAAACCCAAGGTTTGTTGATTTATTGCTAAATGTACCCAGAGCCAACACTGCAAATGAAAATTTCAGCCGCACGCCCAAAAATATGGAAATCTCTTCCACTGTCTGTTAGCAAGTCCAACAAACCTAGACTAAAAATACATCTCTTCCAGGCGGCATTTCCTCCATAGTCTGTTTCACTGTTTCCCACTCCGGCTTATCTCTGGAATGACCTGGTATGGAGTATCACTGCTTGATCAGTTAGTTTATACGACAATTTATATAGCGCAGTAACAAAGTCAGAGGCTTAAGGCAAAAGCGCTTTACACATTGCACTTGTATGAGATGTTGAACAGGTGCATCTTGAGTTTTTTAGCAAATAAATCGCTGTTAGCCTCATTAGTCACAGAGTTGCAGCTAGAGTATTCGGCACCCGAGGCAAGGTATAAATTTATTCGCCCCAAGCCTAAAATCCCGGTGATGACCTTTTTTTGCCTATCAGACTTTTCACGACATTGCAAGAGTAAAGTGGTGAAAGAATGAAAGAAGTAATGTGCAAATGACCATTTTTCCTTGTCGTGAATAAAATCAACCATAGTTTTTGGCACCGGCCCCAGGATGGCGCCCGGGGCAGCTTGCCCCCCTCACCACCCAAGCAACGGCTCTGCGATTGATATCTTGAGTATTTGTACTGCTGCTATACAAGTGCACGCTTATTATAATTATCTTTATCATTATACTACAATTATTATTATTTTATTACTATTATTATTTCTTGTACTCAAATGGTTGGAAGGTTGGGGTTCAAAGAAAAAAAACATGTAATGCCAAGAATCAACCAAATTATAAAACAGAATGTCTGCAGTTGCAAAATGCAACACACGCACACACATTTTTGCACATATTTTTTCATGCCCTCGGTACAAAAGTTATCGAGGAACTTATCAAAAAAATTGTCAACAGAAAAAGATATATATCTTATATATGTGTATATATATACACACACATATATATATATATATATATATATATATATATATATATATATGTATGAAGAGCAACATTGCAACCACCTTTATCTCCTGTATGAATGTCCCACACAACAAGACTTTTGAGAGGCTCCTACACAGACATGAGTGCCTATGTCTGTATGTCCTGGCAAAGATCCGAAGGCAACAATTCAATTCCAGCCCAAGAGCTACCGATCACATTACAGACTCCAGCAGGAGCAAACTTCAAATAATTCTTTGTCAGACCCATTGAAGGATTGATGTAGCAGCCAGTAAATCTAGAACAACAAAGAAAAATGGTTAAGCCTAATAGGCGAACAGGTTTACAGTGGCCTTACTGAACAAACTCTTAAATCTGAAGTAGATCCATCGATTGACGCTTTTTAGCAATAAAATTGGTGCAAAAGAGGTAAATAATCATATATATGCGACTATGCATGTGTGGCGCTGCTGCCGCAATATGAGTGGAAAGAGCTCAATTAGAACCGTATCTATTAGGGTGATTCTAAAAAATGAAAGTGTTACAAATCTGTTCTCCAACCCTTTCTTGCATGATACTAAATAAACTAAACAATTTGCCAAAAAATCCTGACAACATATTTATATTTAGGACTTGCCCAACTCTATGAAAGTTTTTATATTGTATTACATAACGAACGTTGAACAAGGAACATAGTAATTATTTCGTACACAGTGAATTGAGTCTCAATCAACAAGAAATGCATTAATGAAGTGTAAAACTAATTACAATCAGTTCATTATGTTTTCTTGGCACTTTCTATTGCTGCAGTCTTTATAGGTGCTGACAATTTGTGCGATGATCCTCAATTACTTGAAGCAAGTACTGTTTTGTTCCTCATTACGGGTTATGGAACAGTTGAACTCTTGCATTAAAGCAACTCCACGTTCGCAAGATCATTAACTACTGCAACGGACTGAGCAATCTTCTGATTTTCGATGTATGCTTCATCAAAATGCCATATTTCGGTTCGAGCTGTAAGAAATCTTCAGACAAACCAAGGAGTTGGAAAAATTGACGTGTTGATGTGGTCACAAAGTCATGAAGCCCCTTTGTCAATGGTTTATCAAATCGTTCAATTTGTTTCAAAGGCTCTTCAACACCCTGGGTTTCTCTCAGTGACAATACCATCAGTTTCTTTTCTTCATCATCAAAAAACCCAAATCCCACTAAGACTTCTGACAGGTACCAAAGATGACGTTGAAATGCTGTGATTGCTGCTTTGGCGATTTCTTTATAAAGTGAACATAGCATTGCCAGGTCATTTCTTGGAGTAGCAGTAGATAATGGGCTCTCAATCCAGTATTTGAGATACACTGCTGTGACAAAGAAGCAGAAACTCTTCAGATGATTCCATATTTGGTCTTTATAGTTGGGAGCACGCGACTTTCGATTTCCACACCCTGGCTGTGACTGCAATAGTTCATACTGTTTGCAGAATAACCACATCTTGATTGAATACATTGCTCTTGCCATCCAGCGAGCACGATGAATAGCTCCAGGATATCAAAACTTGATACCTCTTGGAGGAACGCCACCTAGAAAGACAATCGACAACTCTAGTATTTCGCAATAGTCATCTCGTGGTTGAAACTGATTCAGCTGAGTGGTGGCAAACTGTATGACACCATCCTTCCATGGTGAAATCATGGCTGCAGTGCCCTCATCATTCATTGCTGTAGAAAAAGCTGCCTGGTCTATTCTCGGCCAAAAGTCTTTGAAGTTGCCAAATAATTCTAAATTTGGTGATCACAATACATCGTGGATTCCATGAATCTTCTCCAGCATTATCTCTGAGATATGGTGAGGACAAGCTAAATTAAGAAGTTGGTGACCAAATTCAGTTTCTATAGTTGCACACAAACACCATTTTTGTTCCTGTGTTTGAAGCTGTGGTGTCGAAGCACAGGCCTTTGATCCGATTTCGCAAGTTCCACTCGTTTATTGTCTGTATAATAGCCTGAGACATTGCTGCAGCATTAACATCATATATCTATGGTATTAATATAGCACTAACGCAAACACGTACTTACTAGAATTTTGAATGCATTGGGCAAGTCCTAAATATTCTTTTTTTGGCAAAATATTTTTGGTATACACTGCCTATATGGGGCATCACCTATTGCCAGGTTGGAGAAAGTGAAATATAGAATTTTAAAATTTTCAATTACTCGTAGAAGCACCCTAGTATCTATTGACATAATAGGTAATGGCTGCAATTATCACTTAGTAAATTTCTGAGCGACATACCACAAAAGTGCTATTTTCTTCTTTATATCGCGTGTATTCAATATAATTTACAACGAATAAATGAAACAAATATTCAAAATATTTAATAGAGCACGTTTTATCACACTTACACAAACCAAAGATCACGTATTTTGACGATCTTATTATTTTCAATTTCCAATAAACAAGTGGGATTTTTCCGCTTCCGGTCGGCGGTTCCTGTTATGGAATCTGGTAACTACCCGTACTACCGTAACTTACTGCCAGTTACTGGTAAGCAGAGTCTAACCGGTCAATGGAAATTCACGAAGTCACGGAAGCCGTGAAATCCGTGATTTTAATATTTTCTGTCAATGCCGTGAATTTTTACAAATGCTGTGAAGACAGACCACAAGTCTAACTTCAAAGTGGTACAAGGTACAAGGCTGTGGATTTCAGTGCGAGAAGTTGGAAGAGTGGTAACAACGCTGGACGATGGAGCAGAAGGTCGCGGGTCCAACTCCCGCAGGAGCTCTAAGGTCGACCCAGCCTTACTCGCTAGAGGGCGGTGATGAACTGAGGAGCAGCGTTAAGCTGCGAAGTAAAACGTGGGTCTGGGGAAAGTAATGGGAATTAACCTGCCCCAGATTAATGGATTATACCACCTACGTCGGTGATTGACCAGGCCGGAGATAAGCTCCGGAACCCAACGCTCGGACTCGAGTACGGGACCTACCTTTACCTTTAACAGCTCCCAGTTCCATCGGAAGGTTCTTTTTGTTTACCCCAGGTCGATCTTTTCTCCAGTGGCGTGTAGAGAGTGGCCGACGCCAGGGGCCAAGTTGTCCAAAGTACGCCCACGAGCAAAAAAAAGGTCATCGGGTCAATTTTGACGCCCCCTTTGGTATCTGCGCCCGGGGCCACGACATCACCCCAAATGGTCTGACAAGCAAAAAAAGGTTATCGGGGGTCAATTTTACGCCACCTGGTCTAGCTGCGCCCGGGGCCACCGCCCCACCCGCCTTCTCTACACGCTACTGCTTTTCTCAGATCCTTCAAACCACTTGAATTATTATCGAATGGTTTTGTGACTTTTCCTGAATATGTTCACTGTTCAGGGTATAAATGGTTGCAAATTTTTGTTAGATAGCTCCAACCGCTGGTCCGTTTGTTCAGTATGGCCGCCACTGCAAACCTGACAGTGTAGGCTATAGTCAAAAAGTAGGCTATGCATCATTAAGCATCATTGCGTTCCAAAAAAATTTTTTTTCAAAAAAGAGCCCTGATTTGAATTTTAGGCCTAAGCCACGCCAGTGGCGGTTTCACGTGGGAGATGAGTGGGGATGCATCTCCAACCGGACTTCCGGAATTTTTTCGCTTGTGAAACCTATTTTTGGGTGAAAGTCTAGTAAAAAACGACGGGAAAAACTGCGGACGACCATTTTTTCTTTTTTTGCTGCTTATCAACCTATTTTTCGGTAAAAGTGTAGGCCTATTAAAATTAGGGATTTTTTCAGCCTTTTCGGCAAAGTTTATTGATTTCTCTCTTTTCTTTTTATCCCACACCAACTTCCAATGAAATCATTTAAACGGGGCTTTTTGGGCCGGAACGAGGCGGAACGGCGTTCCTGAAAATCCAGACCGCGTTCCGGAAAATGCGAAGACTTTTTTTGCAAAATTAGATTATTAAATAGAAAATTTAGATCTATAGGCCTATCTATTGTCCGTATCATTTTTCAAATTTCTGATTACAAATATGGCATGACTGATGATTTTGTTAGGGTTAGGATTAACCCTATAACCATAACCCGACTGTTGCGTTCCGGAAAATATTTTTTACAAAAAAGCCCTGCATTTAATGATCCCCTCCACCAAGAAATCCTGGAACCGCCACTGAACCACGTATAAGGCATTTGGCTGCTGGATGATTGATGTACTTGAGCAGGTTTCGCTTTTCTAGTAAGGCCCTAAATGAGAAGATGATTACTGAATTACTCTCGATATTTAATTGTTCAAACCACTTCATGCTAATCGATGTCAATTTCGGGTACGCGACAACTGGGTACCGCCGATTGGGCCCCGGACAACTGGGCCCGGCATTTGGGTAACGGGACATTTGGGTAACGGGACATCTGGGCCCTGGACATCTCGGTCCCGCACCATCGAACTGGACTAAATAATAACTGAGGGTTCGTTGTATAACTTCGGGCGGACTTTTTTAAGCCCTGTCATCGGCTACAAATTGAGTACAAATTTTTAATGGTAAGGGCTATTTCTTTGATCGTAAATGCAAAGTATAGTTACTACGGGCTTATATGGACGTAAGAGGAACTGAGACTTCGCTGTGTCCCTGTAGCAGTGAATAACTGCGGGAAGTCTTCTTCAAGCCTTGTCATCGACTACAAAGTGAGCACAATTCTTTGAACTCACACGTTTATGTATACGTTATATAGGCCAACGCGTAGTGTCCTTTATTGCATTTAGGCCTATTGTTGTTGTTTTTGTATTTTTGTCGTTATTTTGCTATTGTTCGTGTATCGTTGAATGGAAGGGGATAGGCAAAGAACACTTAGGCTATATAGGCTACGCTTACTATTTTAATGCGCTTTTAATTAATTTCATTTCATGCGTTTTTCTATTCTTGCATATTTTGTAATTTTTTTCATATTTTCATGTATCGTTGAATTGAAAGAGATTGGTACACATTCTATTATTATACGCTCATTATCATGTTTTCGAATTGCAAAGTAAGCCTATCAGGATATATATATATATATATATATATATATTTATATATATATATATAATTTATATATATATATATATACAGTGGCGTAGCGTGACTTTTCAGGCCGGGGGCATCTTTGTCATAGGGGCCCCAAGGTTCCAGAGTTTTGGGCTGACGAGCAAAAAAAAAAAAAAAAAAAAAGGTCAGGTCATCAGCCTCCTTTTTGCCCTGACGAGCAAAAAAAAAAAAAAAAAAAAAAAAGGTCGCCGGCACGTTCACTTCTATAGTTAGGGTTTTAAGCCTAACCCTTAACCCTAACCTAGGGTTAACCCTAACCTAACCCGTAGCTTAGACCCCTCTTTGGGGCCCCCGCCCGGGGCCCGGGGGCAGTCAACAAAGAGTGCCCCCCCCCCCCACGTTACGCCACTGTATATATATATGATGAAATGCATCTCTTTCTCTATTATACGGGGCCGAGGTGTCCAGTGCCCAGATGTCCCTTTACCCAAATGCCGAGCCCAGTTGTCCAGGGCCCAATCGGCAGCACCCAGTTGTCCTGATCCGTTCTGAATTTGTCTTAAAACACTCACTAAACATCTCACAATCTATACTTGGAGTGTGCCACACATTATAACTGCTATTATAGTATGCTGTACAAATAGTATTTTAAAATATGCAAATGAAGCATAGAAGTAACTTTTCCAGTGAACACCGTGGTATGATTTTTCTTTAAAACCTGACGACATCTGAACGAGCTTCAAATAAATTACCGTGTAGGTCTAAATTGAAGACTTTAACAGTCCCTCAGATATTTCTTAAAAATCCCCACAAATTTTGTCAATGCATTTTGGGAATGTTTGCCGTCGTTCGATGAGAATGTGATTTTATGAAAGGCGATATTAAATCAGTGCAGTTTTCTGAAGACTGCATTTCTGACAATTTCCATCTACTGCTTTGTATATTCAGCCGATCACGATCTGTAGGATTAGTCTGATTAGGGTCGTTTTCCGGCTCATCTGGATAATTCAGTTTGGATTTGCTGCGCATTCGGATGATGCCAATAAAATTATGATCAGGCCTATGGCGCTGTAGAAGCTGATTGATCGATTGACTTTCGCAAATCTCGATAAAATTGAATAACAAGATGTACTGTACGATTGTCGCGGCTTTGTTAAACCGTATGTTTTGACCACGCTCTGTAGTGCTCCATATAAATGACCTCATTCTGTCACCGGCAGCCCTTACTGTATGTAAGCAGCGAAGTTGATTTAACATCGTCTCTGCTGTTTTTCAATCATTTCATTGATCGTGTATAAGCTTATATAATATTGGTCATGTGTAAGATACAGTATATCCTTAATATAGAGTAACCAGAAAAACAATATCCTAGACTTCTGTAAAATCTTTTCGACGACTAGGATTGGGTGTAGGACGGTAACGACTGATTTCCGGCGAATACAACGAGGTGGGAGTGGCAGTTGAAGCAGTAAACGGATTCAGAGGCTAGCTCGGAAAACCAGACTATTGAATGCGGAGAGTTACTACAGTGGTTTTCTAGCAGGTTTACTTAGCCTCCTTAAACCACTTTAAATCACATCTATAATATTAAAATCCTTATTCTGTATTTCTGTTACCTTCAAGCGTTCTCATTGGTTGACTATTGGTAGACGGTTTAGTCCTTACGTCGCGATGCGTTGGTGGGCGATGTTCGAAGACGACGTTGCTATTGGTAACAATTGTTCGTAGAACCGGTTTAGTCGAGTCATTGCAGCGTCAGAGGGGTGGGCGTGCGACGACGTTGCTATTGGTAACAATTGTTCGTAGCTTGAGGAAGTTGCGCAATTTTTAACGTACATTTTAACGTACACAAAAATACGTGTACAGCGTCACAAATGGTCACAGTTGCGTGATTTTAACGTACATAGGCCTAATTATTACGTGGCGCAGAGCTTGGCTAGGTGGCGTATGTACATCATTGAAACGTTGTTCAGCATGAATTCAATGATTGGGTATTAGGTATAGATATTGGATTAGTAGGCCTATTATCCTGCACTGCGAGCGAAGCCAGCATCTTTCTAGTTATTATTATTATTATTATTATTATTATTATTATTATTATTATTATTATTATTATTATTATTATTATTATTATTATTCTCAAAACAGCCCGTCATTTAGCAATGTCTGACTTTCACTGTTTTCCACACTCCTGAAATTTGAGAAGCTGTATAGATCAAAGAGCTCTCTTGTGGTTTTACGGGCGTGTGTGATAGAATCTCGATAGACAGGATGAAGGAAGTTTGAGAAGCAAGGTCCACCTGCCTTGATCGACGAATAACAAAAGAAAGCTGTTGAATATGCAAACGGTGTACATGATATCAGAAACTGTCGGAGGTTTTACCCAGATATTCACAGACTGCATGTATTCGTCGCCATTGATTTCACAGCCGTCTGCTTTAGCGGTCGTCTGCGTTAGAGGACAATACAGTAGTAATGATTGGATTTAAGTAGGCATAGGTGCATTGTGTAAACGGACGTTTACGTGGCAGTGAGAAACTTGCGCTTTATTGTATTGGACGTGGCTTAACTTTGTTGCCCCGTGAAGATGATTAAACAATCTATTCTATTGCCTTAAACATGCTGAAATATCAAAGCTAAACACGTGGGCTCAGGTAGTCAACATAAATTTATTGTATTTATTTTGTGCGTTCAAATTTAGAGCTGTTACGGTTTCACGTCGTGCAATTTCGGGCGGTTTCGGTTCGGTTTTAACAGAAAAACCGCGGTTTCGGTTCGGGTCAGTTTTTTGAACATCACTATGATGCACAGGTGGTTTCCACACAGGCTTACTTAACCTCCTAAACCACTTAAAATCACATTATTACAGCTTTTAAGTGTTAAAATAAAGAAAGCGTCGTTTTTTGTGTCATATAAATGACAAGTCAGCAGCACTGCCTATGAGAAACTGATGTAGCCTAAATTTTATGTAGGCCTAGATTGACTTTTATGTAGCAATTATTGGCAATTGCATTAAATGAGAAGAGAATGTGACTCAAAGTCGCGCATAATCATGCATTGTATTTGCTATTCTCTACGAAAAATAACCGTCCAAATTTGCATGGTCAAAACCGCGGTTTCGGTTAGGTTTGGTTTGGTATAACCGTATTGATACAGATCATATTGATCATATATAACCGTATTGATACAGATCATATCATATTGATCAAATTGATACAGCTATTCTGATCATCTGATTATTCTCTTGCGTTTAACAACATGTCAGAATGGCAATTATGTGTGAATAAAGAATGTCAATGTATGAAATTCCAATGCACTTTTAATCAAGCAAAGCTTTGTGGAAATGGACACTATTATATTTTGGATCTGTACATATTTGTATCTACTTTTATTTCTTCTTTCTGATTCATTTATTCCATTTAAATGGGTTATCTACGCTTTTTCCTTCTTCTTCTTCTCGTCTAACCCTCAAAATAAAAGACTCAGCATAGGGTGCCAGTAAGTTTATTAGCAGGCACGGCCGAAGTGGGGGTGCAGGGGGTGCAGCTGCACCTCTTGGAAAAATTCAGGTGGTGCAATACACCCCCTGGAAAGAGGATGGTCTGCACCCCCTCTGCACCCCCTGAATCCTGAAAAACAGGGAATGCAGAGGGGGTGCAGAGTGTACAGACGACCTTTTTTTGCTTGTCAAGCTATTTTGAAGGTAAATTCTAGCGTTGAAGAACTTTTTTTTGCTTGCCAAGGATTTGAAAGAGAAAATTTCACTTCGAAAAAATCTGTACCCCCTGACCAAAATTCGTTCCGGCGGGCCTGTTTATTAGTAAAATTAGCATTATATTTTACAATATACTTCACTAGACTCTGTAACTCACGTATGTGTCTGCATACGAACAGTACCGTATTAACCATGACGCAACTGGCGCAATTGCGCCAGGTCCAATGGTTCGACTTCTATCGTTTTTTGAATAAATAAATTATATTAAATCACGAACAAAGAATTTTAATAAAAACACAGTACTAATTGCATTTCATTTTTAATATGTAAGGCCTATAGGCTTATATTTAAGAACTTTTCTATTATATCGGGTAGGCCTATATGTCCGTAAAATCGAAAAATATTTGGAATGTATATAAGTTCATATATATATATATATATATATATATATATATATATATATCCGAAAGGTCAAGGTCTAAATATCGTCCTGACTATAAGCCTATATCGCCATAACATGTGGACCTTTATACCATCCAGAGACTTATTATTGAATTGGCAGCGCACATCTCTTGACACTGTGATGAAATTATAATAGCTAAGATAGATGAGCCTGAGTCTTATGAGATCCCATAATAAAGTATGAAGGTAGTTTCTCTGGTAGTTGCTGGGTAGGCGCTGATGGTAAGGTAGATAGTTAGTAGAATGAATAAATTAATAACAATAATAAGTAAGGTCTCTTCGTTATAACTGCCTAAGTAGTAAGTAAAAAGTCTAGGAAGGTTGGGTGTAGAATATTCAGTAGGTGGCGTTAGGTGTCATTGAGTTATAGCCCGATAGTTAGTTGCAGTTTAGCACACCTCTTTTAAGGTAGTGTGGGAGCCCTATAAATGGAGGTCCCATAGACGGGCAAAGGGCCTGTAAACTGAGCTTTGACTTGGAGTACCAGTTAGGGTGGATGTACCGTACGGGTACTACATTTCCGCTAGGGATGTGTCAATCCACCGCGAAAGAGGTCCGCAAGGGGAAGGGTTGCGCCCCGTCAAAAGATAAGACCGTGGCACGTTAGGAGAGGGAAAGCGCCCGTTGAGAAGGTCCGGTAGTACCTGAATCGGCCACTATTGAGGTAGTACCTGAGGTATATTGAGGTAGTACCTGAGAGAGATATTGAAGAAGTACCTGAGAGAGCGAGATAGTACCTGGGAGAAGTAGAGGTAGTACCTAGGACAGAAGAAGTAAGGTCCAATAGAGGGATAGAGAGAAGGAATCAGCCACCTAATAGTAAAACCTTAGCCAAAAAGCTAAGTTGACCACCCACACGCCTGAATTAAGAAATCTAATCCTGTGCATGATTTATGGAACAAATACTTGAACCATATCAAAAAGTTATGAAAAATAAGCTGGAAGCTGCAAAAATATGGTTCTATAGGAGAATACTAAAAGTTCCGTGGACGGATAAAAGAACCAATAGAAATTTTTTACAGATGATGGAAGAGAAACAAACACTGATAACTACCATCAAGCTAAGAGAGATAGAATTTTTGGGGCACTTGATGCGGAAAGGGGACTCGGGAACTTGGCAGTTACAGGCATGGTGGAGGGTAAAAGATCAAGAGGAAAACAAAGAGCAAAATAGATAGACAAACTAAGTGAGGAACTGGAGATAGACAGCAGCGTCGAAATCCTGAGGAATACCAGAGATAGAGAAAAGTGGAAGTCCATGGTCGCAGACGCAGAAATGCATGGCACCTGAGAAGAAGAAGAATCCTGTGTAGCGGCCGGGCGTCAGCTGTCTTGGGAAAATAGTAGGCCTACATTAGGCCCGGTTCGCTAGAATACAATATTGTTATTTTCATAGCTGGAAATATATTACACACACGCACACACACTTATATATATATATATATATATATATATATATATATATATATATATATATATATATATAATATGGCGCTCAGACAGGCCACAAAAAGCGTGCTACTGGCTCAAAGGGTTCGGACTATTTTGAGAATCTGTAGGCCAGTTCACTCATTCAATAAAATATTCATATCGCTTCTCACGCGACGTCTATTGTAGGCCTGGTCTGTCGACAAATCTCTTAGAAACGACAACATTGCATTATAATATTGATTTTCTAAACCTCGTTTTACAACAAACGAAAACATGGATACCAATAAAGAAGAAATCGACCTACGAAATTTTTGTCGTCATATGCTGGATTTTCCCCATATTAAAGAGATTGCATGGGCAGGCAGCACCTTTGAACTTCCTCTCATATTTATACTAGAAAATTTAACCGATGTCGACATCTTGATTTCTCGCAACCAGTTTCACGCTTTGCCTTACAATTGTGATTTTCCTGACGCAACAGAGAACCATGGACGTCTTTCCAATAAGAGACTTTGGCTAACTACCACTGAATATTGGCCAAGAGAAACTGTGTTAAGAATCAATTCTAAAGACTGTCACATAGGTTTTACGCAACTCGTCTACGACGACGAAATGAACAAAGACGAGATTGCTATTATCCACGACCTTAGATGTGATTACAACTGTGAAGTGTGTAACACTTTCACCTGGCTCGGACAATCGGAACGCGTATGGAAAGCATTTGAACATTTCTTTAGAAGCTTCTCGAATTTTTCTCATTTGAAACGAATGACCATAGATTATGTCGATGGACTGCATTGTCCTGTATGGCCAGAGGAGGCGAATGAGTGGAAAACAAGAGAACGCAAACATTATTGGCCATCACCAGAAATCATTGATTCGATTGTTGCTAGTGGGTGCTACTTAGTTGCAAAATCTCATGACAACCATGTGGAAAACATTAGTGAATGGAGATTTTCTTTTTCAGCAGCTGAACTGACTTTAATTCATAGTTGGAACTATGAACAGAAATTTATTTATCATCTCCTACGCCTTGTCAAAAATGACGTAATTAGAAAATGTGAAAACTTAATACAAAGCCAGCTCAAAACTTATCATTTCAAGACTTTGATTTTGTGGGCCTGTGAAAGGAACCCTCCCGAATTCTGGATGAAAGAGAATTTAGAGTCATCAATGAGAGAATTGCTTTGCATAATGATTGAATGGATGATTGAAAAGAACTGTCCAAATTACTTTATTCGAAGCAACAATATGTGGGATAATATCCCTCCAGACTATGATTTTGACGTGGAAGCGCAAAGCATTCTTTCTTCAATTGAAGATATCAAATGCTACTTTAAAAAGACAATTCTTCTTCAGCTTGAGAACGTTGAGAAGAAAAGTGATTTAAAAGTTGCAATTCCTAATAAATTAATTGCAGTCTTGCATATGAAATGTTATACTGAATGTTACGTGTATCATTTGTTAAACGGCAGACATCGATTTTTGCCTTCAAAGGCTCTGGAAGAAACAAAATATTTTACTTCAAAGATGAAATATCTGCACAGAGCTCTCGTTATTCATAGAAATCTTGTTTCACACCACTTTGAAAAGCAAATTGAGGACGAAATGATTGAGGAAGCTCTAAGATGCTTCAAACGCTTCAGAGAAACAACATTTGACGGATACACTCAGATTGAAATTTCGCCCTTTGATAGCTGTCATGATATTTACAGAAATATTCTTGAGTCAAACATTGACTGTAATCAGAGTAGGCCTATTTATAACTTTGAAAGCGGTTCTTCAAGTGTGGAAACTCTTGCAAACTTAATATCTGAGCGTATCAACGACGATATTGACAATCCGTTTTATTTCATATGCTGTGCCTATGAAGCAAATTTTCATTTGACTGCTTTTGAGAATAATTGTGATGAAATAAAGCGCGATCACTGGATGAAGGCATTGAAATTATGCGAAGAGGGACATTCAGAAAAATCACTTGCAAAAGAAAAATTTGCATCTTGGCTGTACCCTGCCGATGAGCATCTTATGGTTGCTATGACAAAGGAATTCTCTAATATATTCGATGCATGCATTAATTCTGCCGTGATTATTTCGAGTCCGCTTCATGATGTATTTAAGTCAAGTGAGTTTTCCGTTCACTTTAACTCAGTTGACTTTCTAAGATATGTTAGAATCCAATGCATGAGAAAGCTCAAAGTCAATTTCAACGAAGACGAAGAGATACATCGCTTAGAGAACGCGGCTGGCTTGAATCTAACTGCTATGATCTTAATCGAGGCTCTTCGTTTGAGTTGAAATCAGCATCAGAAAAGCGACTAAACACATCCAAGTCAGTAGAATTCTTGATTGGAATGATTTAGGTTGACTATCATTTCGGTAGAAATTCCCTTAGTCAAAAATCATTTGTTCAAATATCCGTTGTTGCTGTTGTAATTTAGCCTACACCCTATGTCTATTCAAACGGTTGAGATCAGTTCGTTGCTGTTATCCAATCATTTTCAATGTCAATGTTGGCTTCATGTGCTGTAATATTGGCATGCACATCATTTGCTATTTACAACAAGATAGTGCAATAATTCTCGTTTCAAAATTTTTTTCTGCGTATCTTTCTAGCTTCTCTACGAAAATACAGCATGACATTTAAAATATTCACGTCTTGTAATGATCTGTGAAAATATTCTTTCTTAATGATTTTTATATTATTTCGCTTGTTAAATATTACAACATTATGGCTTGTTATTCCTAATATTTAAAACTATTTTACCAATTATATGTTTCAATGTTCGTAAGCTTTTCTTAATACAGTGGCGTAGCGAGGGGCTACAGAGGGGCGAAGCGCCTCAGGCGGCACTTGCCCCAGGGGTGGCATTTTCGAGATTTCCTAATTTTTTATAATTATTAGCCTTTATTAAGGGTTTTTGCTTGTCAGACTTTTTAGAGACTCGATAATATTGTTTTTTTGTATGTCAGGTGTTTTTTTAGAGACTTGATAACGTTCTTTTTGCTTGTCAGACTTTTTAAAAGACTTGATTGGTAAGGTTTTTTCCAGGAAATTTTGAAAATTTTCCGCCGCGAAAAGGCGGCACTTTTTATTTACGCCCCAGGCGGCACTTTGCCTAGCTACGCCACTGGGAGGAGAGTTAGGGTGTTTCAGTAGCGTCTGTTCTGACATTTCAATATTCAACATAGCGGTGCTCTCGTTCACCGAGCTCGTGAAACTGTTGAACTACTGACACAGGAAACATTGTATAATGTAGGCCTCCTCATTTTGGTCTTGTCGCGTAATTTAATTTTTTGCCGTCTTGTTCTGAAGTAGGTTTGTTCCTGTATTCTCCTTTGTCTATGTGCATCGTGAAATAACATTTTGCAGCATACAGTACAAAGTCATAAATGTCTCATTCAGTTTCTGCACTCACACATAATGTATTGTAAGGTCTTGTTATTACATCCTTTTCTCTGATCACAGCAGTCGTTCTCCTGCTGGTCTGGATGATTCGATTTAGATTTGATGCGCAAACTGCATGATTATGCAAAAAACATTACAATTGTGGCGCTATAGAAGTTGATTGATTAATTGACTTTTTCCGATCTCGATAGAATTGAATTTTCAGATGTACGATTAAATATCTTATCTTGTCCTCTTTAGGAAGTTTGTTTTTGTTCACGCACTGTGGGTTGCAATTAGCTATGCTGCATTTCAATAAAACATGTTGCATTGAACGTTAGTATATTGATATTAATTATGATATATCATCAAATTTAACCTTGAAACCAATGTCCCTGACTTCAGTAAGATCTTTTCGATGACTAGGATTGGATGATGGACTGCAACGTGGCTGGAGTCGAAGACCACAATATCAAATTATCACAACAGGACACAATTCAACTATGTCAGACTTTCACTGTTTTTCCACAATCTAGAAATTTAAGAAGCTGTGCAAAACCATGGGCGTTTTTAGAAAGGCTCAAAGGGGTGTGCTGAAATTGAAGAAGTTCGAAAAATAAACGTGGTGGCAAAATTAAGCCAAAAAGGTTATCGTCCTTCTAAAACGTGGTGACAAACAAAAAGAGAACCAAAGACCAAAGGGGTACGCTATGGCTTAGTAGCGTACCCCCTAAATACGCCACTGTGCAGATCAAATAGTTGCGTTATGGTCAAACGGGCGTATGTTGCATGATGTGGGCAGAAAGGAAGTGTAAGAAGCAAGGTCCGGTCTTCATCGATATAGAGCGAGCGCCAGCAGCAAATAATAGCAAAATAACTAAGCGTATACTTTGGACTATACTGGGAAATAGGACTGCAACAAGAGTACTGTGAGTACATGAAAAGAAACTGTTGAAGCTTGACTAGGACTTTAGGCTACTCGTCGCCAATGATTCTACGGTTAGCTGCGTTAGAGTACAATAGCAGAACTCACGAATTAGCCCATACATTGTCGTATGGTGAAAAAGGTTATTGAATGGCGATATTGCATGAGTATGTCAGTAGTAAGAGAGTGAGATAGAGTCTTCTATAGCGGAAGTAACCATCCAATATTCCGCATTAACTAATCTGATAGATTATAATCAATTCATCATTTTGTTCTATCTGCCATTTGGTTGCCACAGTCGTGTAGAGTTGCAGGATAGTCAAACGGCTAACGTTATTACTTGTCTCCTTAGTGCTTCACGAATGTAGACTTGCAATCGGTCCCCATAGTGGCCAATTAGAAGATACGTAAAGTGGCAAATTATGACAATGTGAAACTTCTGAGCTGCAATTGTCAGCCATAACTGTTACTTTTCGTCACATATTAAAGCTGCTTTGCCTAGACTAGCTGTGCGTTTTCCGTAAGCACATCTTTGATTAATTTTGGCCTAACGCTATATAAATTACATAATACAATCTCAATACGACTTTCTGCATAGAGCTCCTAGCCTAGTTGGATACGTGTGGATACACACCATTGTCCAATTCCATAAATTCTGATGTGTTAGTCTAAGTCAGTCAAAATAACCACGTGGTGGGCTGCATTAGACCATAATAGCAGACGATAAATACACAACTATAGTAATGTTGTGAACAAGGAAGTGAATAGTGAAAACGCTTGAGCAAGTTAGCAGCAGTAGATTCCTGTAGACCAGAGGCGTCATTTGGGAGGGCGGCTGGGGAGCATGAAAATATTATTTATAATGTATTAATGTGCAAAAAATTGCAAAAATTGCCACAAAATATCAAAAAATTGCAAATTTTTCAACATTGGCCCTAAAATTTGCCAAAACGGCTCAAAAATTGGAAGAAATTGGCAAAAAAATTGCAAAAAATGCCTAAAATTTGCCAAAATTTGCCAAAATTTGCCAAAATTTGCCAAAATTTGCCAAAATTTGTGAAAAATTGGCAAAAAAATTTTCTCGCCCCCCAAGAAAAGTGTGAAACGACGCCACTGCTGTAGACCCGAGTCCTGCCTAGCGAAGTCATGAGTATAGATTTCTTGTGTTTCGCAATAGTGGCAACAATATATTCATAATTCTGTTGCATTTGCCAGTTAGTTCCGACTGTCCAGAATGGCTGAATTATAAGTCTATTGGTCAGCGCAATTGCTTTCATATAATCGTCGAATGTAAGCAATTTATCCGCGTTAAAAGCTTCATTTAGATATGTTTTATAAATAATGCGATTTCATCACAAGAAGCCACACAAGAAGCCACAAATACAAATTGTTTTTAAGCAGAAGGTGGGTCCAAGAAAGAACAATTTTTGGTGCAAAGATTGTGGTCAAATGGAACAGTTTGGACGAGGTGGGAGTGACAGTTGAAACAGTAAGCGGATTCAAAGGCTATATCGTTAAACTAGGCTATTGAATGCAGATGGTTACATCAGTGGTTTTCACACAGGCTTACTTAGCCTCATAAACCACTTAAAATAACATTATTATAATTATTATTCTGGTCTGTATTATTATTATCATCTTTTTTTATTATTACGAACATTTATAAAGCGCATACTGGCAACAATATATTGGCAACAATACAGCTGTATATTGGCAACAATAGCCTACTTCTTCATAGAAGTGACGGACATTGGTTGGGTTGTGATGTGAAACCGTCGCAGACAACATTCGATTTCTTTCTCTACGCCCGGTAAAACCGCACTTGGATAATCGCTATCGTTGGAACTGTCCACTGCTCACAACATATAAAGGTAAAAGGTAAAGGTGCAACCCATAGGCCATCGCGGACCCGTCGGGAACCGAAGGGTTAGCGCCTTCAGTTATAATATACGGCAACGGCTGAATGAGGGCGGATTGCCAGCCTTTCCCTCGCCGCTTTTCCTTCTACCGTGTTAACACCCGATGTACTCATTCACAGCTGAGTCGACTGGGGGCGCTTGGGACAGAAACAGCCGAAAAGTTTCTGCCGCGGCCGGCTCACAACATATAGGCCTACATGATCAGAAACTGTCGGAGGTTTAACCCAGATATTCATAGACTACATGTATTCGTCGCCATTGATTTCACGGTCGTCTGCTTTAGGCTTTAGTCTGCGTTAGAGCATAACAGCAATGATTAGACTTAAGTAAAGCCGGGCATAGCCGCATTGTATAAACGGTTTCATCGTGACTGTAAGAATTCGGGCGAAACGGGTAACGAGAACGTGTAAAACGTTAACGAATCAGTGAAACTTTCGCTTTATTATGCTGGACGTGGCTCAACTTTGTTGCCCGTTGAAGATAATTACATGTAAATAATCTATTGCCTTAAACACGCTGAAATATCAAAGCTAAACACGTGGGTTCAGGTAGTCAACATAAATTTATTGTATTAATTTAGTGCGTTCAAATCGATACCGCGATTCTGATCATCAGAGCCGGATTAACCATGTTGCATATGTTTCAATTGAAACGGGCCTACTCATAAATATTTCTTATTTTTCTTATTATTTCCAAAAATGTTCTGTCTGTTTAAGACAAGATTGTTTACTTTTAGTGTATTATCGATGCGTTTTCAGCAATTAAATCACGTAGGAGAGATTTTTGACAATGAATAAATCCATCCATATAATTATTAAATATTTTAAGACATTTTTGTTCCAAGGTATCGCCATGTGGGGCCTATAATTAATTTGTGAAACGGGCCTACAAAACCTTAATCCGGCTCTGCTGATCATATAATAACTGGCGTTTGATAACATGTCAGGATGGCAA
>CM030852.1:11033144-11058144 GCA_018105865.1 Metaphire vulgaris
ATATTTATACTAGAAAATTTAACCGATGTCGACATTTTGACTTCTCGCAACCAATTTCGTGTCTTGCCTTACAATTGTGATTTTCCTGAAGCAACAGAGAACCATGGACGTCTTACCAATAAGAGGCATTGGGTAACTACCACTGAATTTTGGCCAAGAGAGGTGCTAAGGCTCAATTCCAAAAAATCTCACATCGGTTTCACGCAACTCGTCTACGTTAACGAAACGAACAAAGACACAATTGCTACTATCTACGACCTTAGATGGTCTGACAACAGTAATGTGTGTAACACTGACAGCTGGCTTGGACAATCGGAACGCGTATGGAAAACATTTGAACATTTTTCAAAAATTGGCCTGAATTTGTCTCGTTTTAAAGGAATGACAATAGATAGTGTCGAGGGGGTACATTGTCCTGTGTGGCCAGAGGAGGCGACAGAGTGGAAAACCAGAAAACGCCATCCCTTTTGGCCACCACGAGAAGTCACTGATACTATTGTTGCTGGTGGGTGCTACTTAGTTGCAAAATCTCACGACAGCCACGCGGAGAACATTAGTGAATGGAGATTTTCGTTTTCAGCAACTGAAACGACTTTAATTCATAGTTGGAACTATGAACAGAAATTTATTTATCATCTCCTACGCCTAATCAAAAATGATGTAATTAGAAAATGTGAAAACACAAAACAAAGCCAACTCAAAACTTATCATTTCAAGACTTTGATGTTGTGGGCCTGTGAAAGGAACCCTCCCGAATTCTGGATGAAAGAGAATTTAGAGTCATCATTGAGAGAATTGCTTTGCACACTGATTGAATGGATGATTGAAAAGAACTGTCCAAACTACTTTATTCCAAGCAACAACATGTGGGATAATATTCCTTCAGACTATGATTTTGATCTGGAAGCGCAAAGCATTCTTTCTTCAGTTGAAGATATCAAATGCTACTTTAAAAAGACAGAACACCTTCAGCGTGAAAACGTTGAGAAGAAAAGTGAATTAAAAATTGCAATTCCTAATAAATTTCTTACAGCAATACATCTGAAATGTCATAATGAATGTCACAGGTATCATACTTTATACGGAAGACAGCGATTTTTTCCTTCAAAGGCTCTGGAAGAAACAGAATATTTCACTTCTAAAATGAAATATCTGTACAGAGCTCTCTCTATTCATAGAAATCTTGTTTCACAAAAATTTGATAAGAAAACTGAGCAAGAAATGATTGATGAGGCTCTAAGATGTTTTAAACGCTTCAGAGAAACAACATTTGACGGATACACTCAGATTCAATGTTCGCTCTTTGACAGCTGTCAAGAAATTATCAGAAAAATTCTTGATTCAAACATTGACTGTAATCAGAGTATTTATAACTCTAAAAGCGGTTCTTCAATTATGGAAACTCTTGTAAACTTAATGTTCGAGCGCATTAACGACGATAATGACAATCCATTTTATTTTATATGCTGCGCCTATGAAGCAAATTTTCATTTTACTGTCTTTGAGAATAAGTGTTATGAAATAAGACGCAATCACTGGATGAAGGCAATGAAATTATGCAATGAGGGGCTCTCAAAAACGAAATCTACAAAAGAGGAATTCGTACGTTGGATGTACCCTGTTTATCAGTATTTGATGGTTACTATGACGAAGGAATTCTCTGATATATTCGATGAATACATCAATTCTGCTGTGATCATTTCGAGTCCGCTTCATGATGAATTTAATTCAAGTGAGTTTTCCGTTCACTTTAACTCAGTTGACTTTCTTAGATATGTTAGAATCCAATGTATGAGAAAGCTCAAGATTAATTTCAACGAAGACGAAGAGATACGTCTCATAGAGAACGCTGTTGACGTCAATCCAGCTGTAAAACTCTTAGTCGAGGCTCTTCGTTTGGATTGAAATCAGAATGGGGAAAGCGACGAAACACATCGAAGTCAGTAGAATTCTTGAGTGGAGTGTCTTCGGTGGTGTATCATTTCGTCGAAATTCGCTTAGTCGAAAAAATCATTTGGTCAAATATCCGTTGTTGCTGTTGTAATTAAGCCTGCACCCTATGTCCCAGTTCAAACGGCTGAGATCATATCGCCGCTGTTATCCAATCAGTTTCAATGTCAATTTTGGCTTCATGTGCTGTTATAGGCCTATTGACGTGCACAATATTTGCTATTGTCGACAAGATAGTGCAATAATTCTCGCATCCGAATTTCTGTCTGCCTATCTTTCTAGCTTCTCTACGAAAATACAGTATGACATTTAAAATATTCACATCTGAATAGTGTTTTGATAGATAGGCTAACATCGAAAGTGGACGAAAATAATTTAAGATCTAGAAGAGTTTCGTGTGTAGCAGCAATTTTGTTTGACAAGATTTGTCAAGAGAAGCAGACATTTGAGTGATTTTAAAAAGACTAGAAGATTATGTGCGTTGTTGTATAGTCTCTAGATTTTATCTGATGTTGTATCGCTTTTCACAAATTATTCCAATAAAAATAAACATTGCACAAAGATTTTTGTAATCTTAGAGATCTCTCATATCTTCAGCTATTTCAAAAATAGCAGCTGGCAGCTTTTGAAAAATTATCTCGTGGGGAGATAAAATACGTGTACCTTTCCGGGTCAAACTTGGCCCGCGGGCCAGGGTTTGCAGATTGCGGCTTTATACAAAAATATGTCACATTTGAACGGCTGTTAGGCAGCTTAGAAATATTGTCGTCAAAGAAAGAAATTTTATTTGATTTTATTGTATTTTTATATGCTAATTCAAAATATAACAATCAGTTTTCGGTACCACATAGACTTTCTGGCAAAATCATATTGAACATTTATCTCTTATTGGAATTAGGTAAAAACTGAATTGTCCATACAGACCAATCAATTTTTGCTTGCTGCAAAGAAAACGTCATAATTAATTGTCATTTTGTAAATTAATTACCAAGCTTAACAAAAACCGAAATTATTGATGATTTGTTAAAGAAAATTCATTTATGTAAAAAGGCGCGTTTTCTAGATTTTCTTTCGTTGGACCAACAAATACTACTTCTTTCACTTTTTCATACATTAGGCCTAATGTTGGAAATGTGTTGCGAGTGTATTTGAATCGCTCTCATACTTTGTCTATGGCCCTTGGAAACTGCTTAAAGAGACCCAATTTGGTGTGCAGTGGGGGCAGTAAGACTAGTGATGGGTCAATTATACTCGCAGCAACAATGTTTTTTGGTCCAGGCTTCAAATTGAGCTTTGCTTTTGTCATTGTTGACTTCTGGCTTTGCTGTCCCGCTCGCACAAAAGACGTGACATTTTGTGTAGTCTTTCTACTGACCAAGCAGCATATAGACTAGATAACTTTAAGGTCTTCACATACCGTCCATATGATCTTGGTCAAAACACGTAGACGATTTTCAGTTTTTTAGCCGTGTTGAGTATGATGCTGTAAACTTGTGTAAAGGATCGATATTTATTTCCAATGTAAAATAAAACAGCTTTCTATCTAGTTTTAGACGAAACAATAAACAAACTCCAATAGTCGACATTGCAGTTGATTCCAAAACCCCTTAAACGGCACACAAATTCAGAAACGTTACAACACGAAATCAAGTCATCACCTGTTGCAAAACAGGGCAGAACTTCTTCCCGCTATCGGCTCCGTGAGTATGTTGTGGCTGGAACAATTAAATTCTTTGCATTTAATCTCTATTAACCAAGAAGATCTGCACAGTCGTTGGTCTGGTAAGCATACAAAATGCATACTAATTAGCTCTGGACACCCCCAATTTGATGTCGACACCCCCTATTCACAATCCTAGAAATATCCCTGTTTGGCATTGTCTTGTAGTCTGCATATTATTATGTGGAGCCCGTGTCATTTTTGCATGTTAATCTGTTTTTCTAAATTATTCTACTACTTTGACAATTGTCCAAAATGTTCTTCAGCTATCTGAATAGTGTTACAATGGATAACATCGAAAGGGGGCGAATATATATGTATTTTAAGATCTAGGGCAGTCACGTCTACAGTAGCAATTTTGTTTGCCAGGAGTTGTCATAAGAAGCAGACTTTTAGTGATTTTAAATAGACTAGAAGATTATGTGCGTTGTTGTATAGTCTCTAGATTTCATCTAATGTTGTATCGCTTTTCACAAATTATTCCAATAAAAAATAACATTGCACAGAGAGTTTTGTAATCTTAGAGATCTCTCATGTCTTCAGCTATTTCAAAAATAGCAGCGGGCTGCTGTTGAAAAATGATCTCGCGGGGAGATAAAATACCTTTGCGGGTTAAACTTGGCCCGCGGGCCAGGGTTTGCAGATTGCGGCTTTATGCAAAAATATGTCAAATTTGAACGGCTGTTAGGCAACTTAGACATATTTTTGTTAAAAGTAAGACTTCACTCATATTTATGCAACGCTTTTGAGGTAACACGGTGAACCAATGATAAATTTTAAGGGAAATTAGATATCAGCAATTCAATGCTGGTCATTAATAGGTGGGTTTCAATATAAAAACAGCGCCATCTGTTGATTGGCGGAATATCGCTGTTCTTGGCAGTTTGGTTTTAGCGCTAAATGTGCTGACAGTGCGGACTTCTCTCGCCGTTTTGGGCGGTCATCTGCGCTTCTTTCTCCGGGTAGATTTGGGCGTTCTTGGTCGTTCGTCGTCGAGTGTCTGAGCCGTCATCTTGAACCGGCCTTCATTCCATCGACGTGGCCGGTAGAGCTCCCCCCGCTGTTCTGACTGATCTTCCGGATTGACCTGGCTCTAATTCAATTTGGATTTGGTGCGCCATCGGCTGATGCCCTGGGCATTGTGATAGTGGCGCCATAGAAATTGATTGATTGATTGATTGATTGATAGAGCTCTAGACTAGAAACACGCTCGAGAATGCTACGGCGCAGCCTTTCCAGATAGACGGAACGACTGACTGCCGTCCTAATCTTGGTCTGGAATTCCATCTCGGGCTGGATCCGCTAAGTTAGGCGATGGATTATACTCACGTAACGACCGCATCTCAGGAATTCATCGCTCGATATCGCCACGCGGAGAGTTCCTTAGACCAGTGGTTCTCAGACCCCTTTGCCTCGCGGACCACTTTTGAAGATCAAAAATTTCTCGCGGACCGCCTGAAAATTAGAAAATTTATGACAAGCAAAATTAAGAAGGTCCTCGCGTGTGATCTTCGTTCCTCGCCAGGCCCCGACAAGCAAAAAAAGGTAGTCACCTTACTTAGTTGAGCTGCTTGCTCTACGGAAAATATATGTCTAATTTTTATTAACGTTTTTCAGAATTTGCCGCGGACCACTAGACCCCCTCTCGCGGACCACTTTTGGTCCGCGGACCACGGGTTGAGAACCACTGCCTTAGACTATAACACCTCTGCGGAATTTCAACGTCTTCTTCTGTGCTTCGTTTAATTGTCTGATGTGAACGTTTTTTCCGAAGGACGCTTTCTATTTGGTTCACCACTGTATTCGTTAAGAAGGCGAATTCCTCAATTCCATCAAAACGGACTTTCAAGATAATCATACTACGTTCATCATCGACATGCCAACCCAACGATGCAAACGTCTTGGACTTTGGCATTGGTTTTGTTACGGCGCTATAGAATTCGTCTTGGAGAATAAGAATAAGAATGAATAAATGCAGTGGCAGTTCCAGGAATTATTGGTGGTGGGGATAAAAATATTTACAGGAAGTTGGTGGGGGATGCCAAGTGAGAAGAACAAAAAGAGAAAAAAGGTCATTGTTAGTGTTTTTGCCCACTAAATGTTAATAAAACTTGCCAAAAAATGCCGACAAGCAATAAAGAAGGCCATTCGCAGTGTTTTTCACTAAACTTTTTCAAACTCACCGGAAAAAAGGTTTACAAGTAAAAAAGGTCATCCGGAACCCCGGTGGGGGCATCCATCCCCAGTCTTCAACACTGTGGAACAGCCACGCTGAATAAATGAACGGCGAAGGCAAAATATTGTTGAGGGATTGGCGCCTTGGAAAATTGGACGGATAGGCAGAAAAGGCGAACCAGGAAAACGATCGCCAGCCGAGGAGGATGTGTGTCCACCACAATGGATGGTAAAAATTAGAGAAGAACGAAGGAGTGCAGTCGAAACCAACAGCCAATGGGACTCGTGCAAAGCAGCGCTGGAGATAATCAATTAATATTAAATAGAAGCCTACGCTGGCAATTGTATAGAAGTGAATGAAATGCGGAAATCGGTACGTATTATTCGTCGCGTGTTTCCCCTGGTTGCGCTATGATAGACTGATAGGCAGATAAATCCGTATATATATATATATGGACGGATATATATATATATATATATATATATAGAGAGAGAGAGAGAGAGAGAGAGAGAGAGAGAGAGAGAGACAGACAGACAGACAGACAGACAGACAGAGAAAGAGAGAGACAGAGAGAGACGATTCACGCTTCTGTCGTTATAGCTATTGAACATACTTTAAACTTGGCGCCACTCTTTGCAAATTTCGATATAATTCGCGGCAATACTGGCCACCACTATATTTTCGAAAATGAATTCTGTCACGAATGCCAATGTTGCAAGAGCTGTTTTCAAGTTTCGCGATGTCATAAATTGATGAGACGGAATTCATTTTTAGCTATACCTAATTCATATTACATAGCTACGAGCATTATAATGACTCTAAACTGCTGCATAATGCTTTTGCTGCATTTCAACGACGGTTATCACCTTATTTGGGAATTACCTTGTGACGTTATGAAGATTCGACGGTTATTTGTAACACACAGAACAATAATTGTATTGCGTCTAAATCTCATAGAATATGGTCCAGATTGGAATGGACTCTGTGGTCGACAATAACCTTTACCCCGTCGGCGAGAAAATGTCCATCGCTCGTACACATATCTCACTACTGCTCCCAGACCGAGTGGAGTTTCTTTTCTCCTATGCCTACGCGCAAGGCCAATAATGCTAGAAGTATTTGAGGCAGCTGAGGGGCAGAGCGGGATTTGTAGGGGGAGGGAATTCCCCCAACTGCCCAACTGCATCCCCTACTGCTACATCCCCCCACAACTACATCCACCCACTGCTACATTTCCCCAACAACTACATCCCACCAAGCTCGACATATTCCCCCCACTGCTCCAGGTCACAAATCGCACCCTGCTGAGGGGTAGAGAGAGAGAGAGACAGACAGAGAGAGAGAGAGAGACAGAGAGAGAGAGAGAGAGAGAGAGAGAGAGAGAGAGAGAGAGCAAAGAAGAGAGAGGAGGAGGAGGAGAGAGAAACAGTTTGTTTGGTGACAAAAGTAGTTTGTGTGTACAATTTTATACCGTGTAGAAAACCCTACAGGAAATGGCCACATACAAATGCAACAATAACCGCAGCAACGGGCAGAGATCATAATTCAAGTTCACCAGATCAGAAACAAAAGATATGAATTAACTGTTTGTTAAACAACAATCGGCGAAATAGGCCTGCAGTGCTTGTATCCACTACACGTTTTGAGCGTCAATGTAACCTCTACATACGCTTTGGGTGTTAGGAGCCTACACAAATGTAATTTTCACAGAGATCTGCATTGTCAAACATGCAGGTTGTTAGCCTATACGTGCAAACAGTGCGGTGCTGCATTTCACTGCAAAATACAAATATACAGAAATCATTGTCAGTTGTGTGTAGCTCTTCTGTTAAGCAGGGCTCTGAAGTTTCAACATCGCATTTGTTTCTCGTGTTCAGTTGCGATGATTCTACGTTGCTTCATAATACTTTCGTTGCTCTTTAATGGTGGTAAGAAAAATACACTATTAGCATTGTTTTATCTAGCGATAACCTATGTGCAGTGTGATTAGGTTTCTAGACATTATTACGTTTTACAACCAGGATATTGTTATGTTTATGATTTTAAAATTGAAGGTCTGCCTTCCTAAACCTTTCGCTCACTGTGTGTACTGTATGAAATACGCAGTGATGAATGGGTTAAATTTTCTTTGAAAATTAGGGATACACGGATTCCAGAAAAGTGTCTGAAAAGGTACACCAGCCAAAAGGGTTTGGGAACCACTGATCTCAGAGATGTACATGAGTTGGGTTGACCCATGGGTTGGGTTGGATTGGGTTGGGTAACACTTTTCCATATTAATGGTGGGTTGGGTTGGGTCATAAAATAAGTCATGGTTTAAGAGACTTAATGTATTACAGTGGGTTGGGTTGGGTTGGGTTGGGTCAAGTAAACCTTTTATCGGCATGGGTTGGGTTGGGTTGGAGATTTGATGGGTTGGATTGGATTGGGTTCTAAAAAATAGGCCATGGACATCTCTGACTTATCTAGGATGAGTCACTTTATCTTTCATCAAACATTCAATCTGTGGCCACAACGACCCAATCACGATTTATTAAATGACCTGATACTATAGCCTGACTGAACTTGGACTCTGGAAGTTTCATGGTTAAATTAAGCGCCCAAGAATAGGCAGCTAGCTATTTGGGTCCTAAACCGAAAAAGATATGTAACTTGACGAGATTTTACTAATAAGCTTATACCAATGGAAAACAATGGTGCCTACATCCCATTTGGTGTACGTAATTCCGCAGCTCATTCGGCAATCAATGTTGCTTTGCACAAAGCAGTCAACATGAGTACGGGTCGCTCATGCCCCGGAGCAACAGATGGATCGACACTCACCAGTTGGTGTTTAACAAAGACGAACGAAAACTCATGGATTATGATTGACCTCGTCAAGCGCTACCTTGTTGTCAGAGTAACGTTGCTGAACGTAAACATGCTATTTGGTAACAGCCATGATCATGTTTCATATGCTAAATAAGAAACTATTGTTCAAGCAGAGGTTGTGAAGAATTGTTCGAAATAATTGTCATATTGACAAAATCAAACGAACCATGCGATGAGTTCAAGTTAAATGTTTGAATTTTTCTAACGGTACATGAGTAATACATCGAATCATTTTTTATGAACGATATATTCAATTATATCAAGTAGCATGATTGGTTTGCTCCATAGTAAATATCTTTAGTTCGTTTCAGTGGCCTGTCAAGATTACTTCATCGTTGGCGTGACGAACATTGGGTCGCATGTTAAACCGCCTCTGACAGCATCCGATTACTTTCTCTGCGCCCAGTACAACAGTACCTTGGGTAAAAGTGAAGTTGGAACTGTCCACTGCCCTCCAAATATGCCACTTGCAAGATATGTCGTCATCAAGAATGGAACCAGCACCCTTAATTGCAACCTTGCGACTAATGAAATCCAGGTGTACGTTGCTTCAAGCAAAAGTACGGGAGGTTCATTGGATTTCAAATTTTGATGGAATAATATTTGATGATAAGAAACTTGAAGTTGTCTATATTTTGTAGGCAAGCTTCTCTGCAACATCAGGCCGATATTTTAATTTCAGCTGGATGATGCAGAAAAGAAGCAAAACTTATAACCATTTTAATACCGACAAAAGTAGGCTCTGGCTGTACTTCAACTTCGGAAAACAGAAATTATTCAAACAATCACCAACATCACTATTTGCCACGGATGTGAAATTAACAGAGCAAAAACGTTGCTTTGACTACTCGAAATAAGTTATTCGAAGCTTTCGAAAAATAAAGAGGAGATTGGAGCACTGGCCATTACACATTCAGGGTCATGGCAGCCAAGGTGTTAAGTCTTGGCGTTTATATTTGTCAGTAAAGACAGAGACACTAGAAATGAAAATTTTTATTGCCAAGTATTATTGTTTTCTCTGCCTAATCCATGTCCAATCTTTTTGACTATGCGATAATCTCATCTGCAATATCTACGGTGCAAATTCTTGCCTTTCTGACTTTAATAACATCGACTATGGCAATTGCTATCGGCCTACTTAACATTGTGCGACCGGTTCCCGTCAGAACAACACCGATGTTTAGCAACGTCGAGCGCGATTTGTACGTGGATCGGTGACCATCCAGGGATCTAGTCGCGCCACTGGTGGTCCCGGCGGCCAACCAGGCCATTCATCACTTAGGCGTTGATAAATTGACAGAAGCGTTAAGTTGCGAAGATAAAACTCGGGTCAAGATAAAGTAATGCCAAGCTATTATAGCTTAATGGCAAATACAATCTGCGTGGCTGCTTGCCTACTATCCGGAGATCAGCGCTGGATATAAGGCTCGTTCGAGTATGGGATTACCTTTACTTTTTATGCTAATCGCCAGTATATTGCTGTCATTAAGAAAAAAACTGAACGCCATAATTTCAGCTGACCCAAGAGAATTTAATCTGTAATCTGCTTTCCAGATCAAGAAAATCTTAGTTTCTATAAAATTGTATAGGAATGATAGTGTTTAGATTAAGTATTACTAGATGCGTCAGTATTTCTATGATAAAATGCATTTTTAAAGATACTATAAACCAGTATTTCCAAAATGCTGCATATAGCGATTTGTTTCGTGGAATTTGTTGCGATGGCCTGTTTGCACTGATATATAATTACAGAGGTGAACTTCAAAAGGACGTCAGAAGCACGTTACATCAACAAGCTGTCTACCGGGTTTAGTACAGCGACCAAAAGCAAACAGATACACTGCATGGAGTTCTGTATGCAGAATAACTGCGACTCCTTCAACTACTTCGTATCGAATGGAAATTGTGAAATCAACTTCCACCCGACTGGATACAACGCGTCGGATGTTGAACCAACTGAGGGCTGCGACTGGTGGCTTCCAGACTACTACATTGAGGAACTGTAGCACTTGAACTTTGTCGTCCTTTGACAATTTGACATTTAGTGTGCTTTGGTAGAAATATAATAATTAGAAAATGCCTGAACTATCGAGTTTTCAATCATGTCAGTTGATTGAAGTTTTTCAATGATTCTCTTTAATCGAAAATTATCTCCTGTGCATCACAAAATATACGAAGCACAAAATATTAAAAGTCTGAGCAGTGGCGTATTTAGGGGTAAGCTCCTGATCCATAGCGTACCCTTTGGTCTTTGGCCTTTGGTCTTTGGTCCTTCCCTTCAGGTTGCACCGCAAAATATTTTAAACTTTGTTTTAGGGGATAATTGCTTCATAACTTAATTTGTGCAATTAGTAAAAATGTAGTAAAGTGAAGGAAACTTTAAGAAAGTATGCGCTCCATAATTAATAAATGTTTCGTTACTGCGTCGTTACAAATTGCGATCAGCTTTCGTCTGTTAAACAATTAGCCTATGGAGCAAAAAATTGAGGTAATTAAGCGAAACTACAGTATTTCAATAAACTTAAACTGTAGGCCTATGTTATTGCAGAACATAGAATAAAAGTTATTTTTCGAACTTCTTAAATTTCAACATACCCGTTAAAGCCTTTCTAAATACGCCCATGAGTCTGAGACCTCATGGACTTGAGATAGGCCTATAGCTGTGTGATGCTATTCTTACTCTTCGGCCATGGTATGTTAAGCATATTCAGAAATTGCGTTATTGACATGATAAAGAATTATATCCTGTTTCAAGGATTATGTTGATACTTATTGCCATCAGTCTCTTTCTTAAAATTGTTTGCTAAAAACGATTGAATAAGTCGCGTCTGACGAAATATGAACCAAGCTTGCATTAAGTTTGCGTTAGGTTTGCTCTCTTCAGGACAAATAACCGATGATAGCCTATTATCTAATCGATGATCCTTCAAACGGATTAAATCTTCACCATTCTAATCTAACCTGAAACTTCTATAGCGCCACTTTATATTGCACAATAGCATCAGCCGAAGGAACGGCAAATCAAAATCATTTCGAGGTCCAGTTCAAATCCAGCATATCTGACCGGACAGAGAGGTGATATTCTGTAGTGGATGAGCCAGGCCGAAAAGATGGATGCTTTATATTGTTCTACATACTGTAATGAATTTCCAATGTGCTCATGCTAAGGCAGTGAGTCACAGAGTTTTGGGGCGGCCACTGAGAAAGCACGAGTACCAAGAACTGTCCGAGTACGAGAAATTTTAATAACTAACTAGAAAGATGTTCGCTTCGCTCGCGCTCGCTTCGCTCGCAGCGCAGGATAATACTAAAACCCAATCATTGAATTCATGATGCTGAACAACGTTTCAATGACGTACATACGCCACGTAGCCAAGCTCTGACGCTGCAACGTACGCTTCGTCAAACGCTTCGCGTGGCCGTTCGCTTCGCGTCGCCGTTCGCTTCGCGTCGCCCTTCGCATCGCGAGTTGTACACATTATGACGCTGCAACGTACGCTTCGTCAAACGCTTCGCGTCGCCGTTCGCTTCGCGTCGCCGTTCGCTTTGCGAAGCCTAAGGTTCCAGAACGACCAATCAGAACGCTCACCCAGCCAACCAATCAGAACGCTTGAAGGTAACGAATGAGAACGTCACACAGCCAACCAATCAGAACGCTCACACAGCCAACCAATGAGAACGCTTGAAGGTAACAGAGAGACATACAGAGCAAGGATCTTAATATTATAGATAGATTCTTCTGTCGCACTCGGTGTTTTCTCGCCTACTCATTCGATAATTCAACGCTGCCTCTGGGTCGTACACGAATAATTGGCCGTGCGTTGGTGTTGGTGCCGTTACGCCTGGTTGATCGGGGTCTGTAACCAAAGCAGAAGTCGACAAATGATACACTTCGCCACTGATTTTGAAACAGTAAGGCCCTGTGCCTGGAATGGGAACCGACTTTGCGCCGAAACTGGCGAATGCATTGGCGTTATTGTACTGCCGAGTATGTTCTCGGAAATTGTTCGAGTCTCGACTGTTGCATGTCAGTAACGTTTTAAATTCCTCGGGGTAAGGTGACATCGGTGGTGCGAGAATTTTTCCATTTCGACAGCAGCAGTGCAGTAAATTCAAAACTTCTTTTTCCGAATCGAAATGTAATCCAGTGCAAAATCTGCGAAATACGCAAGCCACTGTCATTGGGCCCAAATTATGGGGTTCAGCTGTAATGGTCGCGTTTGCTGTGCCACTTACCGCTGCTCGAAAGAGATTACGATTCAGCGCAGGTCGTTGGTGCCTCAATCGATCGGCTTCCAACCGAGCTTCCCTTTGTTGCGGTGTTTCTCTCGCTCTCTGTCTGGTCACTCTTTCTCGCATCACATTCAACCGTTGCGATCGATGTTCGACATTTTCTTCAGCGCGATTGGCTGCATGTTTTTCGCGATCAGCTGCGAGTCTCCTTTGGCTTTGTTGTTCGGTTTCAGCTTCTCGTTTTCTTCTGGCTGCCAATGCTCTTACTGAATTTCCACCACGACTCGCCATTACTATTTATACACAATTCGATTGCGCAACGTTCGTGCCAAGCTTTGCGCCACGTAATAATTAGGCCTATGTACGTTAAAATCACGCAACTGTGACCATTTGTGACGCACGCTGTACACGTATTTTTTGTGTACGTTAAAATTTACGTTAAAATTGCGCAACTTCCTCAAGCTACGAACAATTGTTACCAATAGCAACGTCGTCGCACGCCCACCCCTCTGACGCTGCAATGACTCGACTAAACCGTGCTAAACGTACGCTTCGTCAAACGCTTCTTTGTCAACCAATGAGAACGCTTGAAGGTAGCAGACATACAGAGGAAGGATCTTAATATTATAGATGCAGATGCGGATCTCACGATTAGTTGCCACAATAATCTCTACGTTGAATAATAATAATAATAATAATAATAATAATAATAATAATAATAATAATAATAATAATAAGGCCAATAATGCTAGAAGCATTTGATCCTGCTGACAGAGAGACACAGAGAGACAGAGAGAGGGGGAGAGAGAGAGAGAAGAGGAAGGAAAGGCAAGAGAGCGAGCGGGGGAGAGAGAAACAGTTTGTTCTCTGACAAAAATGGCTTGCGTGTACAATTTCATACTGTGTAGAAAACCCTACCGGATAGAGCCACATGCAAATGCAACAATAACTGCAGCAACGAGCAGATACAATAATAACTCAAGTTCACCAGATCAGAAACAAAAGACACGAATTAACTGTTTTTGTTAAACAACAATCGGCGAAATAGGCTTGTAGCGGTTGTATCTGGTAAACGTTTTGAGCGTCAATGTAGCCTACTGTGCAATTGAACATACGCTCTCGAGTGTTGGGTGCCTACACAAATGCAAACTCACAGAGATCTGCATTGTCAGACATGCAAACTTGTTAGATATGCAAATAGTACGAAGCTGCATTTCATTGCATAAGTAGAAAGATACAGAAATCATTTTCAGTTGTGGGTAGCTCTTCAGTTAGGCAGCACTCCGACGTTTCGATATCGCATTTGTCTATCGTGTTCAGTTGCGATGTTTCTACGCTGCTTCATAATACTTTCGTTGTTCCTTAGTGATGGTAAGAAAGTTAGAATGTTAGCATTGCTTTATATAGAAATACCTATGTGGGGCCTCCAGGAAGCAGTGACGATACGATAACGAGAAGTGGATAGATGATTCATCGCAAGACAGCCTTGTTCAAGATCTCTGTCCGAAGTTGTTTTCTTTATTCTCGTACTGTCGCCATTATTTAAATTTTATCCATCGTTTCATTATCTGGTATCTTGTGCCATTTTAATCAGAAGAATTTGTCATATTGCTTCGAAAAAATGGATATACTGCACATATTGCATTCACATGATAATACTGCATAAACTGCAGGTTTTCTTCAATAACCTTTAGAGAATAAATTACCTTTAAGCAAGAGACTCTGCAACCCTGAATACAATTGCAAATAAATATAATTACAAGCTTAAATTAAGCGCCAAAGGAGCTGCGACTTATTTTCGGCTTATGTCGGCCTCATTATTGTTGTAATTACAGTTTAATTTTAAAATAACATACATGAGTGTTTTGCTTCTAAGACTGAACTGAATAGTTACAGTAAACGTACATTATGTGCAATATATTTACAAACAACAAAAATCGTCTCAACTAGCCCCGACCTCCTCTACTATATAGAGGCTCTATGTAATATAATGCAATGTTGCTTACTTACTAATTGAAGCCAATAGGCAGTGGCGGCTCCACTGGGGGGCCAGGGGGGCCCGTGCCCCTATTGACTGCCTGGCCCCCAGTGGCCCCCAGTTGGAACCCTATACTTAATGCTACATACATTAAACAACAGATGGTTGGCCCCCATGATTAGAAGTTGCCCCCAATGGCCCCCACTTGCCAAATCCTAGAGCCGCCACTGCCAATAGGCCTACATTTGTCTGATACTTGTGACGTTACAGCTCGATCGGGAGTCAATGTTGCTTTGCACAAAGCAGTCAACGGAAGTTCAGTGTATTGCGACGGACTCTACCCAGTGACAGATGGAGACATAGGTACCGGGTGTCTGATAAATATGAACGAAAACTCATGGCTGATGATCGACCTCGTCAATCTCTATCTTGTGGTCAGAGTGACGCTGATGAACAGATACTTTTTCTTGGATGGTAGTATAGTCATTATAATATTTCCGTTCCTAAATATTGCTGGAATATAGGTTCTGAAGATCATTGAATTCAAACTCAATGGCAAACCATATGCAGCATGAAATCAAGTTTCATGCTCAGATTTTCATAATGATATGAACAACCTTCAATTAATTATTGAACTGCAGAATTTTGTAATATGATTCGTTTGCTTCATGATAAATTTAATTCTCTCGTTTCAGGGGCCTGCCAAAATAATTATTTGAGCGTTGGAGTGACGAACATTGGGTTGGATGTGACAGCACCGCTGACAGCATCCGATTACTTTCTCTGCGCCCAGTACAACATTACTCTGATTAAAAGGAGAATCAGAACTGTCGACAAGTACAACATTACTCTGACTATAAATAGAATAAGAACTGTCGACTGTTCACCACATATGCCACTTGCAAGATATGTAGTCATCACATTTGGAACCTATATGCCTACCATGGATATCGATTGTGATAATAAAACTCGTAATAACGAACTGGGAATTTGTGAAGTCGAGGTTTACGCTGCAAAAACAAAAAGTAAGCCTATCCTGTAAATTGAATTGTTCACTGAGAACTTTGAAGTGTTTAGGCCTGTGTCTTGTATGCAGTCCTCCCTTCTGCATCGTACCGGTTTTTTAATTGCGATTACACTTTCCTTTCTTTACTCTTTTTCTTTCCACACCAGAGTAGGCCTATCTCAGTATAGATAATCGTACCGATATTCATACATTATACATATCTACACATCTACGTCATATTTAGCAAATTATTTATTGCACCGTACTGTTTTCATTTTTTCCACATTGCGATTTCTGCATATATAAATTATATGTATAAATCTATATGTACATATATAAACATATATATGCATATATTTACCTTTCTCCGGAAACTTTTGGTATATATATAAATATAAATATATATATATATATATGTGTGTGTGTGTGTGCGGAAAATTTATCCGCACTTTTTGCTATTTTCGTCATATATTTCGCATTTTTTCGCTTTATTTGCCATATATGAATAGATAATATTAGATATACAGAAACCCAGCGCCAGTTTGAATATCCACTTTTGCTCATCAGTCGTTTTTGTGAATCTGAAAGACAATTTCGAAAAGCAACGTACGGTAATTTTTGTGTAAAAATAATTGTGATGTGTTGTTTGTATTTATTGCTTACAGAGGTGAACTTCAGAAGGACGTCTGGAGCAAGATTCATCAGCAAGCCATTCACTGGGTTTAGTACAGCGATCAAAAGCAAGCAAATATACTGTATGGAGTTCTGTATGGAGAATAACTGCGACTCTTTCAACTACTTCGTATCGAATGGAAAATGCGAAATCAACTTCCACCCGACTGGATACAATGCATCGGATGTTGGTCCAGCTGAAGGCTGCGATTGGTGGCTTCCAGACTACTACTTTGAGGAGCTGTAGCAACTGTTAAGTACTGCTCAATATAGCATATATACTTTTTCGTCCTTTGACAATTTAACATTTAATGTGCTTTGGTAGAAATGTATTAGAAAATGCTTGAGCTATCGATCTTTCAATCATGTCAGTTGATTGAAGTCTTTTGATTCAACTATTTTTCTCTTTAATGCAACATTATCTCATGTGCACCAAAAATGTACGAAATACAAACATTAGAACAGTCCGAGACGTCACGAACTTGTGTTATAGCCAATTATCTGCATGCAATTTAGTTAATGATATGATTCTTCACGATGCTTGGAGATGCAACATCTATGATGATTTTTCCAGTCATTATTAATCCGGCGGAGTTCAGCAGTTCTTTTTAACGGGCCGTGTATCCCAGTCACGTATAAATTTTATATTGTTTTCTTGCTCGTCTGCTTAATATGGCACAAAACGTATGCACGATGTTCTGTTTATTTGCCATAATTATTGAGTAAGGTCTGATCAGTGCCACAATCGTAATATGCGCAAGATTTGACACTTCATTCGTTCCGAAATATTTGCTACTCTGGATGGGATGATTTCAAGCCGTTTCTCATTGGTTTGAACTAAAATTTGCAAACCTAGTGCAGCCAATTTTGATTATTATGTCCTTTGTTCGAAACGTGTATCTGGAATCTGTATTTATTTGCACACAAAATGTGGAGTATTACCTATTGTAATAACAGAAGCATAGAGCAATTAGGCCGGGATCTGGAAAGAATAAAGATTAGAGAAAATAACATCGACAACTTAAGGTCTGCTGACGATTTAACACTTAGCATTCTCAGAAAAAAGAGCTGCAGAGATTAGTAGACAAACTGGCAGAAACAAGTTTGGACAAGCAACAAACTGGCCCAAATGCAGGACTCTCTTAATGGAAGAGAAATCGAAAAAAGTAGCACATTTCGAGTACTTTGGAAGCAGCGACAAAGACATCAATACAGGAATCGGATTGTCAAAATCTGTTTTCATGAAAATTAAACAGATTCTGACAAGCAAGAAAATTTCAAAACACGGCTCAGTGAGCTGTTTGAGTGTTCTGCATGATCAGTTCTGCTATATGGAGCAGAGACTTGAACTCCTGAGAGATACCAGAGTTCGTGAGAAGTGGAAATCCAGGACCGCCGACCGCTGACGCAGTAATGCATGACACCTGCATGAAAAGAATAAGAAAAAAGAAGAAGAGGAGGAGGAGGAGAAGGAGAAGGAGGAGGAAGGACAATTAGCCCTTTATACATTGAGACTCGTCTATTATGTAGGCCTACTAGAAATGGTTCAGTGGCTATCATACTAGCAGGGATTTTAATTTCTTGCAATATCTCTAGATTCAGAATGGGCATTATGAAGCATTCAAATTCTACCCCTCTAAAATTCACTCGTACTGCACAAATGCCACTGCTACTGTATATTGATTCAAATACGCCACGTTCGAACTTGTGCGTGCTGTGCATGTTCATTGAAATTTACATGGAGCTGGATTTCTATTCAATGTCTCACTGCCCGACGAGATTCCCTGCTAGTACATTATCAATTGGCAGATTTAATGCGAAGCTGAAACTGAGCATTGAAACTGTGCATTGTAGAGGGAGGCGCTTCTCGTCGCGAAATACTGAATACGGTTTCAGATTTTAAGCATTTATTTTAAAACCTGAAATTAACAGAAGTCCATAACTGAGACAGAATCTAACGGAAATACTACACAACTGACTGCTACCTAGCGGCAACACAAGGCAAATTCCTAAGTAACCGTAACAGTATTTTGAGCCGACACATAACAGCATGAACAAGTCAAAGTCCATACATAAATTGGAGATCCTATTCAAGTGGAAGCTATCCAATGTATGAATAGGCGTTCTCATACAATTAGTAACAATCAGGCGCCTGATATCAACTAACTGCGATATACAGTAGCGTCCTCCTGTTTGACGTCACTTGTATACTGTACACAGCAGAATAATAACGCTTAACAACAGCCAGACAAACTATGTAAGGTATATCGATTTTCATAATGCTGTTGACTCTCTCGTGGTGAATGTAACTAATAGCAACATTCGGACTTCAACTTTAGCCACGCCTTACGAATTATAACACTGGACAACAATATTTTTTACAAAAGTCATGCCACTGAAATTAGTAATTTCTTAATAAATTGTATGTGCTGAACACAAATATAACAATCAAAATGCAAAATTGGCTCTAGTTTTGTGTTGTAATCTTCAATTATTGTTTATTACACTAATGCATAGCAATAGTACTAATTGCTTTATGGCCATTGCTTGTAAAAATTAACTCATAGACTATGTTTTAGATTTCTTTGCCTGTCTCTTGTACAGATTTTCGGGAGCATCTCGAGTTAGTGTCTGACAGTATTCAACCAGTATGGTAGTGGACCATTTTCCCCAGTATCTTTGTTCCACTGTTGTGATTTCTTGACGAATACTTTAGCCATGTTCATCACTAATCATACCAAAGTTGTCATAAAAGAAATCCAGATGGGAAAAAAGTGGATCTTTGGAGACATACTACAGGCAAATTTCAGATGCATAAGTAGGTCTACTAGTTACTTGTATAGTTTTCTGCCATAACATTGCAGCGAAAGTTTATAGACACAACGTACGTGGAAAGCATTCAATGTCACCATGCACCAAATTGTTGAACTGGTCATCTCTGAAGAGCTCTCGAATCTGAGAATCCACAAAAACTCTCTTTAATCTTTGCCTCGCTGAGTCGACGGAATTTTTCACACAGGTATCGGAAAGCTGGCAAAGTCCACTTCACTTCGCGAAGTTCTTCGTCACACCAAGTTTGATGTGAATGGGTGGTAGCAGGATTTGTCAGTCTCGATCAGAGATGGGTGCTGGGTATTCTTCTCTATAACTGCTAAATTTTGCCTGCGAGTCAATTCCTTCAGAAGTAGAGCAATTCCCTTGTTCTGCTATCCCATTAATACAAGAAACACATGTTTTTGTGTATGCCTGGCTCTGTCACAATAAAAGTGTTGCTACCTTCTAATCACCACAGATGCGCCAGCAGTACTTGTTATACTCCATGGAATTCAGTAGCTACGGAGCGGCACTAGACTGATCGAATAAATCCAATGTGGAAGGATTTCCGTTTTTCACAACCAGTACATGCTCATCTGGATCAGCGATGGACAGAGTGTGCGGATAAGCTATGTCGCTAAGCCACGACTTGACTTCATTACTTGGGATCGTTGTCTTGAAGATGTTGTTAGTACTGCCATCAGTTATGTAGAGACACTCGAATTTTGGATGGTGACCATGTCCCACGGTGTGTTTATTTCCTTTAGAGTCACTTCGTCAACCTTTTCGAACGGTTCCTCCTTCTTGTAAATGGAGATTGTCGATGGGTCCCTGCTTAAATAGTAGATGTTTGGACCCAGTACAGCCATTCCCACTAGAGACGGCGACTCTTTGCTCGAAAGCCAATATCTTCTAAATGCTAATAATATCGGTTAAAGTGAGACACTTCGCGGTTCATTGTCGACATTTGAATATTTGAAAACCTTATCAAAGTTAGTGGGAACCGACAGATCTTTACGCTCTCTACACTCTTGAGTCTTCTCTAGTTCATAAATTTATATTCCAATATTTTATTTAAAAACCTCAGGAAGTGATAAATCTTTAAACACGCATTACAACTACTGCACAAGAACAAAAGCTACAATCCGCATTTTACCATCAGGACAACCTTTTCTAAAGGTTCATCCTTCTTATAAATGGAGATTTTCGATGGGCTCCTGCTTTTAAACTCATGACTTAGGCCTACAAACATATTTTATTAAAGAAAGAACTAGCTCTTAATGGTCCACTAAAGTTCATTAACGGTCCACCAAATACTGAAATAATTATCCATTTGAATCTTCATCTTCGTAATTGAACTGAAAGATGTTTATCGAGCAGCGATCGCGTACAAATAGCTGTCCCCGTTCAGCAACAAAATGAATGCCATTTATCTCTCCGTTTGCCGTATACAGATCTCGTGATATTTTGGATTCAAGAGGCCATTGGTGCAGACTCACAGCTCCGTTCCCATTACTTCTCGATAGTAAATCGTCATGAATTTCTTGGATATTTTGAGATCCTCGAAATATCGAATCACCCCGAAAACAATTATTCACAGCAGCACTTTCATTTCTATAATCTCCAATCAGTAGACCGCCATTGCGGAAACAAGACAAGCACATAATCTGTCTCTCTCGCTGCCATATAATATCTCGAAGTATAGTTCTATTGTCGTCCAACCGCATTATCGCAATGCCACTAACGAGCCCGCTTCGAGGTTCTGATTTCTGATAACTCAACGCCACTATATCTGGCATTATTTCTTGAATGTGCTGCGTTTGACTGAACTGTCTGTCCACAGAGATCGTTCGCTTGACTGTTCCTTGGCGAGAAAAGATTCGTAGGCTGGGATATTCGACATGCTGCTCAAAAATAAGAACGTCGCCTTCTCTTGTTACCGACAGTTTGAAATCTCCTCTTTCGAACAACCAAACATACATCTTGACGTCAAACTCTAATAGGCCTACCACCTGTAAGATATAGTCGCTGACTGGATCGTACACATAGAGACATTTGTATGTGTTGCACGAGACAATTGACGTTGCATCGCCATTGGTCGATAGACTCATGTCGAGAGAATAGAGATGCCGGTAGGGATGTTGATTTTGGTAAATCAAGATCGAATTCTCTTGAGTGATGTAAATCTGGTCAGAAAGTGACGTGACACACCGGAAATTTCGATTCACAGGATGAAGATCACAATTTCCCATTCTTCGGATAGATAGTCGCCTTTCAGCTGCAAAAATAGCAAGCAGGAAACAGATTGTATTGGAATTTAAACAAGGCAATTTTAACCACTGATCTCAACTAGAAACCCATTTTACGGTAGTTTGGGTATTAAGGATCTATTTGATTGTGTAGAATTACAATATCGTTATCGCCATCATCCTCATTATTATTATTATTATTATTATTATTATTATTATTATTATTATTATTATTATTATTATTATTATTATTATTATATAAAATAAGTGAGACCATATAATGATGATGGATTCTATCTCAAGAATTGTCTAGATTCCCCTAGAATGTATTAGTACCATTCCGGGGTCAAAATGACCCCGTCATGCACATGCTACCACCACTTACATAAACATCTGTAGTTAGGCTTGGATGTTCAAAATGTACAAATCTATGTCATCTATGTCTAACTTGTAAACTTTTGAAAGATGTCACCAAGGCTCGCCACAAAATCTTTTTTGGGGAGAAAGTTATTCTACAAAAATACTTGCTTCGGGGTCAAAATGACCCCGTCATGCGTTCTAGGGTTAAACTACACTTCCAACGGTCAGCCCAGGGTTTAATCTAGGCCGCTTTCGGGGGAAAATTGGCCTTTTCTCCCAGAAAATTTCAAATTCTCCCCGGAAATTTTGGAATACTACATTAACTAACAGCAGCCCTCTAGCTAACTTCCCCACGGCCTTGTCAGTTTCTCCCCGGAGTCCGGAGTCTAGATTAAAAACTGGGTCAGCCTGCCAGCCATTAATTAAGTACAGTTCACCATGATTATTACTAATCTTTACATACAAATACGGTTTTTTAAAAATTGGAACGTGACAACCAGCACAACCACTTAGATCGCTTTCCAGAAAACTTAGGCGATATGAGTGAAGTGCAAAGTGAAAGGTTTCACCAAGACATAAAAGTCATGGAAGAGAGATATCAGGAAAGGTGGGACATTCACTTGATGACAGATTAATGCTGGAACCTACAGCTAGACTCTCCTGACAGACGTTACTCTTGGAAGTCTTGCAAAGGACAGTGGACTGACTAATATATTCATTTCATATGGCATGTGGGCCTATGTGTGAAATTAACTGAACATTTAGTATATTGTAGGCTTACTTTACGTAAATAGTCTCTGTACTTCTTTATCTTTTATTAGAATTATTAGAATGCTTTGTTAAATGCTTAAATAGTTTGATAAAACACAGAATTTCAACTGATTAAGGATTCCTCATTTAACGCATTATTATTATTAGGACCAAAATATAAGGACGACTAAGCCGTATCTCAAAAACTAGAGTTGATGGTACAAAAGTGATAACATTTTTGGAAACAAGGCGTCAAAATTACTCAAGAAAAGGCCTAACAATTTAGGCACCAAAATAATATTAATTATTCGCAAGACAACGTTCCACACGATTTCCATGTTCGTTTATTGTCGACCCTACGCTACTGCAATTCGTGCTGCAGCGAATAAAATCACGGACGAACTGTCAGTCGAGAAATCTGGACGAGTGGGTATCTCGGGCTTCTTATCTGGGATCTGCTCTGCATCGGACATATACTTCCGTAGTTCGCATCGATAGCGAACGTAATTGAGAAAATCAAGAGGTCTCAAACGACAAAATATACGAGACTCAACTTGAGAAACGTTTTTGTCACAAGACAACTGCTGTCCAGAGAATTCGCTCATGTGTGCTTCCCTCGACATCCCTCGACATCCGTTCGACTGTAATCCTTTTACTAGCACAACAAAACCGAACACAGTCTGAATTTGGTGGTCGAACAAAACCACGAGTTTGTTATTTAGAATCAAAGCGCATTGATTCCTATCGTTTGGATTCTGATCAGAATTCTCGATGGAATCGTTGCCCAATGTTGTTGAGGCTTCTACACAGATGCGATTTGCCAGGTCGTAGTCCTTGCGAGTGGAATAATGGAAGTTTGCGAGATAGGAAGCACTGACTGCGAACGAAGGTCGAGGCGCGTCAAAAACATTAAATTTTGATTCCGGAGCGCATCCCGGACTTAAAAAGACATTTTCCAGGACAGAACCGGGAATCGTGATGTGCTTTTGTTTCAAAGACATCGAATCTGATACACCTTCGTCCGCAACAATATTCCTCTGATTTCTTGTCTCATTATTAGGCCTACAACGGGACGCAAGACCATCTTTCTGCCGATTAGGATCCGAAGCGACACGAAAGCTTTCTAGGAAGCCCGCAGACGTACGGCTTAGAGTCGTCTCCATTGCTGAACAGCGACGGTCGTCCATTACGGCCCTGTTGAGATACCGAGACGCTTTGGACAAGCGCAGGTCGCTTTGAAGCCCAGTCACGAATCGGTAATGTTCCGCTATTCCGAAGTACAGATCTCTGAATTCTTCCTTGATGAGAGGCGAATAAGTGCAGGAATCCAAAGCGGACGGACTGCGCAACCATTCTCTGTTTGGAATCTGAAGGTATCCGATCGCGTGGGGCTGTGCCAGCTGCATCGAAACTAGAGCTTTGTTTGGAAACGGGAACGAAAAAGTGACGTTCTGAAGCAAATGTGGTGTTTTTGAAATTAGAAAACCGAAGTTGTTCGTAACTTTTAGAATATCTTCTATCTCCTTCTCAAAGTCGAAATCGGGACGTTGCAAATGATCCAGCATGTTGCACTCCGGTATGAAGTAATTTGGACATCGTCTCTCAATCAGCCATGCACTCAATCATTTCAAGCAGCAATTCCCTTAGCGAAGACTCGATGTTGCACTCGTTCCAGAATTCAGTGCATTTTTCCTCGCATGCCCACAACATTAATGTCTTGAAAAAATAAGTGCAGATTGCACTCTTGTGATTTTCGCTTTTCCACTTCATTTCCAGCCGCTTCTTCACTCGACGAATCAAATGATAAATATATATCTGATCTGAATTCCAGGTTCTGATCAAAATGATCTCAGCTTTTGAAAAGGACAATCTGAACATCTCGTTATCGTCAGAACGGTTGGGATGCGATTTTCTGACTAAATGGCAGCCATCGTCCACTATACGAGCAATGATGTCCTTGGAAGGCCAATCATTTGTCCTCTTTCGTGTCGCCCATTCGGTGGCCTGCGGAGGCCACTGGGGAGAAATTATGCATTGGACGTAGTCTGCCGGGACCTCCATGTAGTGATAGTCTCTATGTTCTGCCGATGTGTCGTTCTCGCTGTTAATCCTTCTGTGATATAACGATGCTTTTTGCTCGTACGACGGTCCTTCAGTTAGATAATCATTTCTACAGAAATTTGCTCCATTCAAATATCTGCATCCACTTCGCAGTCTCACG
>CM030852.1:11063144-11108144 GCA_018105865.1 Metaphire vulgaris
CATGTGATGATGAGGCTCTGTACTCAGCTTAGGGGCCTACAAACATTTTATTACTCGAGTATATTTTTGCATAGTCTAAAGGTAAGTTAGTCCCGTACTCGAACGAGCGTAGGATCCGGCGCTGATCTCCGTTTCCCAGGCAAAGATGACTTACGCCATTAATCTATTGCAGTTTGACACTGCTTTCTCCAAACCCGCGTTTACCTTCGCAGCTTAACGCTGCTACCAATTTATCGACGCCTGGATCCCAGGATGGTCACCCATCTAAATAAATCCAGCGCCCTGGATGAGGACACTATATTGTCCCTTGCCTGGTAAGGCCACTACATCTTGGCTACAGTTATTTTAGCCTCACATTTGGTATCTACGAACAAGTAACTACTATTGTACCACACAGAAAAGCAGTTTAAAGCACTATATAAATTCAGGAGATTTTACTTACTGACAAATTCTTATTGGATTCAAATATGAAAACTTCTGTTTCTCGAACTCTGATGGTTATAATTTCTGTATAGTTTATTGTTGCTCATGATTAAATAGCAAGCGAAACGATGCAGGGGCCAAGTTGGGTTTAGAGCTTATACTTATCAGCCTATGGTTATGTGACTCATGCGACTCCAATATACAGTAAAGGCAGGCCAGGAACCCTTCTTTTGCATACAGGTCAAGTAGGCGTGGCTATATGACGTCACTGGGGATTGGAGCGACTGTTGCTACTGAGAAACCGTCTCTAAGAATGTAAATGGTACCTTTGGTTTTTATAACAACTTTATTTCTTAAACTTCACAGACGTTTCGAAATACCAACCATCTTCCTGTATGAATGTGGTATAGTTGATTGTGTAAAAGTTTAGACTGGAAAACATCAACTATAAGCATTACAACAACCAAGCATAAGCAAGAGAATGTTCAAATGGAGGCTCTATCTAAGAATGTTTAGTTTGTTTATTTGTTGATTGTTTATCGTTTATTTGCGTTGACACATCACATTCTAGTGTTGACATGCTCAAAATAAAGATACTAGTCTTATTACGATAATTAAAAAAATCAGTTACGAAAACAAAGCGTTCAATAAAGTCTTGATCTGTAAGGAAAGCAATTACTGATTATCACTGAATAATAAACACGAGAAAGTGCAGATATTGTATAGTGCGAATAATAATGAAAAATTTAGAGAGAGTGTGAATATTGAAATTGCTAATTAATTGATTAACGAATACAATGCCTAGTAAAACGAACATAATTATAATGTGTAGTCAATACAAGGTTTAATAATGTAAATAAAAGATACCAAAAGGGAGTAAACTCCCACCAGTAGGTACCTTTAGTCAGTGTTTATTCTAGCCACCTTGACATTGGGGGGAATTTTGAAATGTTTGGGGGAGGGGCAAGGTCTAAGTCTCCAAAAACCTTGACAAGTAAAAGAAAGGTTATCTTCCTTTTAAAATGGGCTGACAACCTCCCTAATATTTCGAATGCCCTGCCAAGCAAAATATTGTAATCCTTACATTTTCCCCCTCCAAAACAATAAAAGCCCCCGTCGAAACACTTTTGGGGGGAAATTTCCATCCCCATGCAAGTTTGCAACATATTACAAATTGGGGGGTGTTTAAACCTTGGGGTATTCCCCCAGAGAAGGCCTAGAATAAAGTAATTAATTTGAAATATGTAAGAAGGGGCGTAAAACATGGGGGCGGTCCCCCAATAATTAGTTGGGCCTACTAATAACATCCAATACAGGATATTGCATATTCATAGTTGAACGGTTGTAGGGGCAGAGAAGAAAAGGAAGAGGGGCGTAGAAGGAAAAACCGACGCTAGCGCCTAGCAGATACAGAAAGGAGAGGCCGAAGGAGGTGAAGGCGTGCTGGAGGACAGCCTATAAAAAGAGAGAAGCGCGCAGAAATCTGGTTTTTTCCCGGTGGAAGTTTCGCTCGGAGGGAGACGGTTCGCCTGTAAAAGGTCTTCGGAAGCGGAGGAAGGAAAGACTCAGGGAACTCGGGGAGGAGAACAGGAAAGACGACGGAGAGGAATCCTAGTAGAAGAAAGGACGGTAAGAAGCAGTGATGTTAATCCTTGTCCTGGTCCTTGTCCTTAAGGACTCCTTAAGGACCAATTTGAAGTCCTTGTCCTTGTCCTCGTCCTTGGGGAGTCAGTCCTCGTCCTTATCCTCGTCCTTGGGGGTTCGGTCCTTGTTCTTATCCTCGTCCTTGCAGATCAGTCCTTGTCCTGGTCCTTGTAACTTAGTCCTTGAAAAGTTCTTATAAGGACCAAATCACTTGTAGGCCTATACCATTTTCAATTGTACTGATAATTATGTTCCAAGGTAAGAGTAGTATGTGGATTTATATTTAGGCTATATGCTTGCTTTGAGTTACTCTAAAATGTTTAGTCATTGTTTCCTTTATAATACCAGTTGAAGAGTTGATTCTTTAGCAGAATTCTTTGTTGCCCAGCGACGTCGGCTCCAGTTGAACGAGTGTTTTCGCAAAGTGGTCTCATAATTAGACCTCACCGTGTGTGCATGCCTGATCAGCTGCTGGAAACACTTTTTCAGTTATTGTTATTATTATTATTAAACTTGACAATTCTTAAGCGCAGTAACGTAGCTATGTGGCTAAAGTCAAAAGCGCATTTGAAATGCAGCATTGCTGTTGACTACATTATGTGAAAAAAATTTTTTTTGCTTTTCTAATTTTGTGATTCGAAATGAAGGGTTGTTTGGTTTTTTTTTCTGACTTTTTTGTCTGACAGAGGTTGGTCCTTGTCCTTGATCCTTTTCCTTGGGGGTCAGTCCTTGTGCTTGCGGGGTAAGTCCTCGTCCTTATCCTCGTCCTTGGAGGGTCGGTCCTCGTCCTTGGGGGTTCGGTCCTTGTCCTTATCCTCGTCCTTGGGGGGGTCAGTCCTTGTCCTTATCCTCGTCCTTGGGGGGTCGGTCCTTGTTAACATCACTGGTAAGAAGTTGGGTATATGTGGATTATTGGTTAAGCTTTATGTAATTGTAGTTTAGTTGTAGTCATTGATCTGAACAATTATGATTATATGTGTTGATATAGAGTATTGAACGTTACAATAAATAGAAAAGAATCTTATTATATAATTCTCGATGTCTGTCGCGTCCGTCCGCAACACGGCGGGTATTGCAAGACGCTGTTGTCATTGACAACCAAATATTGTTTAATCAAACCGGAGCGTTTAACGAAGCGTCTTAATTGCAGCTTAAAACCCCCGTCCCCCTTCCCCTCACCCCATCCCTCTCCTAATCGCCCAGGCCCCAACCTATTCCGCCCCCGGCCCCAAACCCCTTTTCTCTTCCCTATCCCCATCTCCTTCCCTCTCCCCAGCCCCTCCCAATCGCCCCCAAACCCCCGTTTCTCTTCCGTCTCCCCAACCCTTTTCCCTCTCTCCCCATCCCTCTCCCAATCGCCCCCCCAAACCCCGTTCCCCTTCCGTCTCCCCAACTCTTTCCCTCTCCCTATCCCTCTCCCAATCGCCCCCCCAAACCCCGTTCCCTTCCGTCTCCCCAACCCTTTTCCCTCTCCCCATCCCTCTCCCAATCGCCCCCCAAACCCCCGTTCCCCTTCCGTCTCCCAACCCTTTTCCCTCTCCCCATCCCTCTCCCAATCGCCCCCAAACCCCCGTTCCTTCCCTCTCCCCATCCCTTTTCCCTCTCGCCATCCCTCTCCCAATCCCCCAAACCCCGTTCCCTTCCCCTCTCCCCATCCCTTTTCCCTCTCGCCATCTCTCTCCCAATCGCCCGGCCCCAACCCATACCCGCCCCACCATACCCGACAGGCCCCAAACCCCGTTCCCTTCTCTCTCCTCACCCCCTCTCCCAACCCCGTACCTCTCTGCTCCGAAAACCCGTACAACCCACTTTCCTCCTCCCAAACCTCCCTTCCCTCTTCCAATGCCCTGTCCCCCGTTATTATATATATATATATATATATATATATATATATATATATATATATATATATATATATATATATATATATATATATATATTCCTTCCTAGCCTCAATACCTATTTTTAAATTTACCCCTCAAGTGGGGATTAAAGTTTCAGGCGCCTGTCACCGTACTGGGGATTTTTAATTTTTGGAAAAGCGTTCTTCAGAAATGATTGATATAACGTTTTAAATTTGCTATATCTCAGGCTATATAGAAGCTAAAAAGATGAGGTTTGCACCATTGTTTAGATTGTTTATTCCTCTTTCTAACCGTCCGTGCAAAACAAAAAATGTGGGGGTAGAGTCCACTTTACGGCCTAAAATATCACCCTTTCCCCCCGAAAAACTTTTAAAGCCCCCTAGCAAAATATTTTCAGCGGTAACCCCACTTTGGTCAGCGGCAAAGTTATAAAGGGATGTCAGAGGAACAAAATAAACCAAAAAGTTTGAAAATCGGTTGACATTTGGCAAAGATCTATCAGTTCTAACCCGATGACCCCAATGTTTGAACATAAGTATTATCGGTGAATTTCGCGAAAGTTTTGAAGTCTGCGAAAGTTTCCAAATTTTTTGAATTTGCTATATCTCAGGCTATATAAGAGCTAAGAAGATGAGGTTTGCACCATTGTTTAGCTTTTTTATTCCTCTTTCTAACCGTCCGTGCAAAATAAAAAGTTCAGCGTTCACGAGCTTTCCGACAATCAAGTGAGAATGAGGAGCAGGCTGTTGCTCAGCGTGAAAAGCAGCACAGCAAACAAGAGAATCAAGCACTGCATGTCGTTCGACACTGCCAAATCATTACGCTTACGTTGACTATCAAGGTTCAGAAAATTCCTGCGAATGGGCGTTAACTCGGTTGAAGGAAAAGGCGGCGAGTGAAGGAGAACTAATTGCGCAAAATGCTATTGCATTAGCGCAAAATCGGGTGGTAAAACAGACAATCTCCACCGTCATAAAATGCTATTGCATTTGCGCAAAATCGGGTGGTAAAACAGCCAATCTCCCCCGTCATAAAATGCTGTTGCATTTGCGCAAAATCGGGTGGTAAAACAGCCAATGTCCCCCGTCATTTTTGACGGGTAAACACCTAGTTATATCAGAATACGGAACGTCTTTTATGTATCTCGTCGCTACCACCGTATAGAGGGACCCAGCGGACGAACGACAACGGCGGGAGGGGAGGACGGTATCGAGTAAGAATCCCAGAAAAGTGTACAGAGATTTTGGGGTTGAGGGACAAGGGCAATTGCCCCACCCCCCCAGTAGGTCGTTGAAATAGTCAAATTCAATTCAATTTATGCAGGGTCTAGCACTGGATTTAATTGGTTCCATACAAGCAAAGGAGAATATCATCCTATAGTCAGTCAGTCATCTGGCGTTATATAAATCAACTATTACATTTTCCATTTAAATCTGTTATCTTCATTATGTCTGCTGATTGTGTCTAAAACAATAATATAAATTATATAATACAGTTACATAAGCATTACAAATAACTTACTTAAAGGGTTATAATAATTTTAACCAGGTTATAATCATTATAACCGGGTTATAACTTAAAACGGGTTATAATAATTATAACCTTTGTGGAAAAGGTTATAAAGGTTATAAAGGTTATAAAGGTTTTAAAGGTTATAAAGGTTATAACTCGGTTATAACGTTATAACCGAGTTATAACCTTTATAACCTTTTCCACAAAGGTTATAACCTTTATAACTTCAAGAAATAATTATAACGCTTACCCTAACGCTGAGGCAAAAACCTAAAATAGATGCAATAATTCCAATTAGTTGAAAATGCAACGAAGATATTCTAAAACCACGGTATTTCCCAGTAGGCCTAATTAATCTAAACAAAGAGAACAAATAACCGATGATGATTAAGCAAACAGAGATAAGCGACCCTAATAAGGCAATTGCCTTGAGGCAAACCCAGGCGAGCGACAGAGAAACCATAGGCCAAAATAGGTCAGCGCCTATCGGCTAACTGCGTCATACTTAAAATTAGAATGGTTCATTAAAAACATTAAACGTTTTAATGTTTAATTTAATGTTTAATCCTATTCACCATGGAATGGAAATGTTTTAATGTTTAATTTAACCCCGTCGACTCGCAAGGCCGGTTTTGCGGCTTTCCCGTCTTTTCCCATATTTCGTTATGCCGTTTTCGGGGCCCCATTGTGCATCTGGAGAACCTGCAGAACGTAACACCTGTCGACCATTCACTGATCGCGAAAGCGCGAGGAGCAGTCCATTGGACAGAAGAATGTGTCAGTAATAGGGGCACGCCATTCAATAGCTTCCATGCAAAGCTCACTTCACCGCCCACCTGTCACCACCATTGCTCCCCGTCTCGGCGCAAGAACCAATTATTGTTGCCTGGAATGTGTCATTTATGGCACGCATTCAGAAGGGGCTAGAGCGACCGCTTGCACACCTTGCTAGAGAACAACCCACTAATTTCCTCCAGGAGCTCAGGGTACATGGAAAAATACGCACAGAGGGATCGAGGCGAAGGAGTTAATGTTTAATTCTATTAACCATAGCTCAGCCGATGATGTTTTGAGTCTATATGTCTGGGAATTTCCCAGCTAGTCGGCTTCAGCCAAAGTAAAGTAAGTAAAGTAAAGTAAAATCTCGTAAACTTCTACAGCGCCCCGGAAAGCAGCACAGCAGGTTGTTGTTGCTATGGGGGAAATGACTTTTCGAATAGGAAGGTTTTAAGTTTAGACCTAAAGGTTTGAGGAGACAGTGAAGGAATTAAAGGAAATGAGGATTCGGAGCTTATTGTTTGACCATGTCGTGAAGGCTGGAGGAGGCTGGAATTGAGTTCCAAAGTTCTGTAGATATATGTATATATATATATATGCATATATATGTATATATATGTGTGTATATGTACATGTATATATATATGTATGTATATGTATATATATATATATATATATATATATATATATGTATATATATGTATATATATGTATGTCTATATATGTATATTAGGTGGAGTGAAAAAGTTTTTCTCAATAATGTAAATCTAATAGTTTGGAAAAGTTGTGTCATGTTGTAAATAGAAACTGTGCCAAAAATCGCTGAACTGGATTAATGTCTTGAGCCTCCCCAAGCATCCTCTAGTTTCAGCAGGCCTAATATTGGTAATGGGCAATTGGATATGTTGCTGCCTAACAAGTGAGTAACTGCGCAATTGTGTAATGCGTATACTTGTTGTAAAAATTAATAAATTTTTGCGCTATATATATATATATATATATATATATATATATATTTGTATTTAGGGTTTCTCAAAGTTACTATTTATGGAGAATATTCAGCGGAGACTATAAACGAGATAGTTAAGGTCAGTGTTGGGTATATTACTTTTGCAAAGTAATTAGTTACCGTTACCTGTTACTGGGTTTAAAATGTAATTTGTTACTATTACTTGTTACAAAATTTCAAATGTAACATGTTACTGTTACTGTTACAGCCATATAAGTAACAAAATTACTTTTCTGTTACAACAAACTATAATCGTTTTCAATTGATATCACGAACAATTTACACGGTTTTATACAGAATACAGATGACTACTGGAACTGTATTTCCAATACTAAATTAGCTGTCGTGCATGGTATTAATCACACTAATAGAGATTATCATATTCCAATGTCAATACGAAATAATGGCAGCAACAGTTTTAGTTTGTACAGCTAAATGCCACACCAGCAGCACATAGTCAACATAACATGTCAATGTCATTTCATGTCTCATGACTTATGTCTCATACCAACCAATCATTAATTCGTCAATTGCCAGATCATTAAAATACTATTTCTCATGTGACAGACACTTGAACAAAGTAAGCATGCAGCAAAGATAGTGTCAATGTTAATGAGTCAGAAATTGTCTATTTGCTCTCAGTAATGGCTGCCACTCAAAGTGGAAGACGGTGCGTTTTTTCCGTAAATAGTTTGTGCAAACATCACAGTGCGTGGGTGCATTTCCCACATAATAATCATGTGATTTTAAGTGGTTTAGGAGGCTAAGTAAGCCTGTGTGAAAACCACTGATGCAACCATCCGCATTCAATAACCTAGTTTATCTAGATAGCCTTTGAATCCGTTTACTGTTTCAACTGTCACTCCCACCTCGTCCAAACTGTTCCATTTGTCCACAACCCTTACACTAAAAAAATTTTTCTTTCTTCGACCAACCCTGTGCTTAAATAATTTGCACTTGTGGCCTCTTGTGCTGCTATAGTGTGCCAATGTAAAGAATCGATCATATGGCACATATACTTTCCCAGTCATTATTTTGTATGTTTCTATCAAATCCCCTCTCTCTCTTCTCCTTTCTAATGTTGTCAGTCCACAATATTGAAGTCTTTTTTCGTAGCTTAAATTATGGCACCCATTGACCATCTTCGTTGCTCGTCTTTGCACTTTTTCTAAAAGTTCTATATCTTTTTTCAAGAATGGATTCCAAGCTTGAACACAGTATTCTAGGTGAGGCCTTACTAATGACTTATAAAGTTTAATGATTATCTCTTTGTCACGACTCACAATTGTCCTTTTCACCATTCCCAACATTTGGTTTCCCTTTTTTGCTGCCTCCATGCATTGGTGAGATGGATTCATACTTCTATGGATGATTATCCCCAAGTCTCTTTCTTTTTCTGTTGTGGTTAGAACCTTCCCCCTAAAGAATATTCATTACCATTATTAGACTTCCCAACATGCATTACAAAACATTGATCAATATTGAAAAGCATCTGCCAGTCCACAGACCACTGAAACAATTTCCTTAGATCTTCTTGTAAAATTTTTGCATCATCCTCCGAGTCTATATTACTGCATAACTTTGTATCATCGGCAAACTTTGAAATTTTGGACAGTAATCCTTCATCGATATCATTTATATATATTAGAAAAAGCAATGGGATCAAACCAATTAAGTACGTAATGTATCTAAGTTAGCAAATTGAATTGTATAATCCAATAGAATTTAGAACCATATAGATTATAGACGACAATTTCAAAAAGTAACATTAAAATAAATAGTACAAAATCTGCTACTGTTACTTCAAAAAAGTAACTATTACTGTTACTTTGTTACAAGATTTAATATGTAACAATTCCCGTTACTTGTTACTCAAAAAAGTAATTGTTACAGTAATTTTGTTACTTGTAATTTGTTACTACCCAACACTGGTTAAGGTTGAGGTGTCTATGAAACGAAGCAGTGTTTGGAGAGTCATTTTTAAGAGTCAGTTTCAAAAACAGTTGAATTTCTTTGGGAGAAGGCTTCTATTCCCACTGTCTCACACACTAGGGTTCTGCAGTTAATGAAGTCTTTCCATGACAAGTACATGAACCTGTTAAAGCCCTTAAAGGTAAAGAGAGACCAACCATCCTATCAAAATAAACTTGAGGACTTTCGATTAGACTTCAGAAACAAACTTTTTGATATAGGCCTATCTGCGTGTAAGTGTTCAGACTTCAGCCACTGTGCCTGTGTGAAGGAAAAGAAGGTGCCTGTAAAGGAGCCAGACTTTTTGTTGGATCAGCGATGTGATCGTAGAATGGCCATGGAAGGGATTGACATCACGGAATGTCGGAATATTCTGAAGAGGTTGGCACGAATTAAGACATTCAGAGCTCTCCAAGGTTTCTGCATCACAGCCATCCACAAGTGGACAAACAGATGCTCCTGTTGAAGTCATCAGTAATGAAGATGCATGTAGTCTACTTCAGATAGTGATTCCCCTGATGATGACAAATATGATCCGCCAGGGATTTTACGTCGAGAAACTCAGAGTAACAAAGAAAACTTCATCACAAATGCGAACTTCTCTGCCAAATGTGTCTTTAATAGCTGACTGGTATGCTTTATCAGACAGGGCAGCAGCTGCCATGTCTTCGGCATGTCTTCAAGACATTGGACTCTTTATAAAGACAATGAAACCTTCACCATAGACAGAAGCAAAGTGAGAAGAGAAAGGAAAAGAAACTGAACTGAATGAAGAGGAGGACTGCACTGTTATAGAAGGTATTTCTTTCGATGGAAGGAAGGATAAAACACTAGTATCTGAGAAGAAAGATGGGATACATCATATGAAAACTGTAATTGAGTAGCATGTGACAAATGTTCAGGAGCCAGTATCTAAGTATGTTGATCACGTGTCACCGGGGAAAGGATCAAAAAATGTATTGTGAACTTGTTAAAAGAGTAAAGAGCTGACTTAGAGAAACTGGTTGCTATTGGTTGCGATGGTACTGTAACTAATACTGTGAAATCAGGAGGTGTTATCAGGTTGTTAGAAGAAGTAGGGAGAACTTTGCAGTGGCTTATTTGCCAGCTTCATGCAAATGAGCTTCCACTTAGACGTTTGTTTGAATATCTCAATGGGTCAACTACAGGACCTAAAAGAATTTCTGGTCCACTTGGTCAGCAGCTACAATTTCCCACAAACTTGTCCGAACTTTCCTGTTGCTGGTTTCGATGTCATTGAAGGAGAGATTCTCAATGTAACATGTGAAGACTTAAGTACAGATCAGACTTATCTGCTGGTCATTTGGAAAGCTGTAACAATTGGTGACGGTCTGCATTACGCAACCCAGGGAAACTCGCACATTCAAGATGGCTTACGACAGCTAATCGAATCTTACGTTTATATGTATGGACGGTCAACCTAACCGAAAATTTGAAAATACTAGCAACTTATGTTAGCAAAGTTTATACTCCAGTCTGGTTTGATATCAAAATGAAACCATCTTGCAAGGATGGAGGGCGCCACCTTTGGAAGACAATTTCATTATCACGATACCTTCCTGTAGAACTTAAATTGGTAGTTGATCCGACAATCCAGAGAAACGGTTACTTTGTACATGAAGTGAATCTACTGCTGGCAATGTTATCAGGTGCACAGTAACATATCAGAGAGCTAGCGCTATGAAGAATAATGAAAGGTAGACGTACTTCAGATAATTCACGATTTCGAAAATTCGAAATTCCAGTGCTCAACTTTGATACTGCCAATTATATTGACTTAATTAACTGGAACCAGAAACAACTATCAGCTGCTCCTTTGTTTTCTAACCTCTCAGACCAGGACATTTCTTCCTTGATAAAGAGCACGGATCAGCAGTTAAGCTTTCAGAGATTTCCGTGCCATTCTCAGGCAACTGAGAGATGTGTGAAGCTAGTAGCTGAAGCCAGTGCTGCAGTATGTGGCCCAATTGCAAGAGAAGGACACATCAAATCAAAGCAGGAATCTCGCAGGCTCATGCCATATTTTAACACAAAATCAAACTTCACGAAAAGCAACTAAAATTTGGGTTTGCAATAAAGCGCTTATTGTGTATTATTGATCCGGTGTGGACTGTACTTAACATATAACGAGACATAACGAACTTTACCACAGCACTATAGGCCTATGCTTATGTAAGTCGTAATAGAAAATGTTAGAAATTCTTTTTACCTCTTTACAAAGCAGTTTTGGATAATTGAGATGTTTGCATTATTAAAATAACACAGTTGTACGTAAATGTATAAGGTCTATACGCCAAAATGCATTAATTGTACAAAATGCCCAAACTTCATCGTCTCTGGGGAGGCTCTTAACGTTCATTTAAAAATTCAAAATTTTCACTGAACAAATCACTGATACATTGCACAACTTTCCCCCGCTATTAGAATTTTAAATTCGAAATTTTTTAAAATTTAGTACTTTTCACTCCACCCTAATGTATAGGCCTATATATGTATATATATGTATGTCTATATATGTATATATGTGTATATATATGTATATATAATAGTATATATATGTATATATATAGATAAATTTTTATATATTATATATATATATATATCGACTCACTATTGTCGTTTTCATCATTCCCAGCATTTGGTTCCTTTTTTTGTATGCGTGCATGCATGCATGCAGCAGACAGCGTGCTAAGCCTGATACTCACGGCTGTGGTCAATCGTCCAGTGGTCAAAAGTCCGCTGTGGTCAATCGTCCTGTGGTCAATCGTCCTATGGTCAATCGTCTTATGGTCAATCGTCCTGTGGTCAATAGTCCTAGAACCGGTATTAGAACTGGTGCTATACGGGTTTTACGTCGATCTAAAAATAGTGAGCAGCGGGTCGCCGTGATTGGCTGGAGCCAAATGACACTTTTCTTTCCTGAACCGCTTGTATGGTAGGTGACTATTTTAGCGTTTCCATGTTTCCAGTCATGGATTTTTGGAGGTGCTCAGGGCCGGACTGGCTTGGTTTGGCCCAATGGGAAATTAGAAAATGTGGCCCACAAAATATGTAAATTCTCAATTTTAAATTCTAAATTCTCAACTTTTCATTGGTTGACCCACTTATTTCGCCTGGCGACCAAGTGGCCCACTGGGATTTTCCCCAGTAACCCAGTGGGCCAGTCCGGCCCTGGAGGTGCCTACTTTTTTAGCGTTTAAGCGTCCCGAAGTAGGCATAGGCTAATGGTTCAACCGCTGTAAAGATTTTAGCATGCAAACTTTATTAGCGTTCGTGAAAGCTGAATTTGCACATATGCCATTTTTGAGCGCTTTTCCTCATCCCCGATAGGCCTATATTGTGTGTCTAAGGGGCCGTCCATAAATTGTGCAACGCGCTTAGGGTAGGTGGGGTGGGGTATCCGGACATTTGTTGCGAAGTGTGACGAGGGGTTCCGTAAATGCAGGGACATTTCTTGGATTATGAATTTGGGGGTGTCGACCTCAAAATGGGGTGTCCGGAGCTAATTGATTTGCATTTTGTATGCATACCATTGTCACATTACCAAATTGGGGTTGTCGACCTCAAATTTGGGTGGGGGGGGGGTGTTGGGTGGTGTTAGGTGGGTGTAAAAATATGCCTGCGTAAATGTGACGTAACGCAGTAGACCTTTTTTGCTTGGCAACATGTTTGGAGAGGAAATAATATAAGAATAACCTTTTTGATTGTCAAGACTTTTCGGAAGACGAAAAAGCGGGTGTCGGCCCATTTTTGCGTCATACTTTAGGGTGGTCTGACTTTTGTTACGGGCTCGTTACGTACGTGGTTAAAAAGTGCCAAAATCGCGTTACGTAATTAATGGACGACCCCTAACATTGGTGGGTCACAGTAGGACTAGGTACAGAAAGAAAAGTCTTACAAATGGGCACGGTTCAAGAAAAGCGTTTTGTTTATTTTAATGAATCCATTTTTGTTTTGTGGACAATATTTAGGCCAACACAAATGGTGGTATTTTGCAAGGCTCTTGAAGGCAGAGATGCTGTTAACTGTAGAGCCTACTATACAACAAACGAAGCTGTATTTTATCTTTTAGAATGAATTGAGTGACCTATAGACAGCCTAAAATCTGACGCTGATCACCAGAGCTGTTGATCCCAAACGAGTAGGCGAAGCCATCCACAGCATTCTGCCCTAAGATGAGCTCGAAGGAAAAACGCCGTAAACTGGAAATTCAACAGGATCAAGAAAATCCTCTCATGGATGACGATCATGTGAGTAGGTCTATAGATAGACCCAGTGTCGTAGCCAAGGGAGGACGATCATGTGAGTAAACAGTAGATAGGCCCTACCATTAAGCCCTTACATCTTAAGCACCTAGACTGATTGAAGAGGACTGTGGAGCGAAAATTGGCATTCTTAGATGCTGATATGCTACAATGCTACATGAGAAAGTGAGAATCTGAAGAGACAATTTTAGAACTAGGCTTTCAATATCGGCCCAGTGGCGGATTTACCACGGTACAAATGGTGCATCTGTACCGGGCCCACCAGCAGAAGAAAACCCAGGGACCCACATTTTCTATTAACAGTATTTTATAACGACATTTTATGATTTTTTTGTTGAAAAATATTTTCCGAAATCCACCATTTGTCACGCAACATGTCCTGGAAAAAGAGAAAAGGTTATCGCCAATGTTTCCTCTAATTCTTAAGGGTCCGTGTGCGCATGAAATTTTTATTGAGCAACAATTTTCCACTTGACTAATTTTTGGGCAATTTTACTTTTTACTTAATAAATAATTAACTGATTAACTTCACGACCGTAATAAAACCACGTGCCAAATGTTATAAAACGGCGATGACGTGTTTTATGCTTATCAGGCATTTTGCAGACGACGTTAAAAATTTGAAGGCATAAAAATAAGAAATAAATAATAAGTCAACTTGTGAGGGTGGTGAGATTTTTAAAACATTTAATCATTTAATTAAAATTAAACACCTCAAAATTTTCAAATATTTTGGGCAATAAAAGTTTTTGGGCGAATGTTTCCCCGTTTTGGGGCGCGCTCCCAAGCGCCCACCTTAGAGGGAACATTGGTTCTCGCCACTACTGCTCATAGACCTGATCTCTAGCTCTTCCACTCTTCCGAAAGTTTCCCGAGAAAAGCTTAAACAACTTGACAAGCAGTGGCGGCTCCAGGATTTGGCAAGTTGGAGGTGGCGTTGGGGTGACAACTTCTAATCATGGGGGCTAACCATTTGTTGTTAGGTATGTAGTATTAAGTATAGTGTCCCAATAGGGAGGCCACTGGGGGGCAGGCACTCAATAGCCGGGGCACGGCCCCCCTCCCGGTGGAGCCGCCACTGTTGACAAGCCACATTAGGTCACCTCGCCACTTGATCTGTAACCTTTTAGAAGAAAGTGTAGCGAGACCTAAAATGTAAATCCGTCACTGTATAGGTCCTACGTATATTTGGCAATATCAGGTCGAGCGATACTTGCCACATAAATCTTTATCCCTGAAGATGAAATCTAGGTATCCCTTGACTAGTCAATAGAGGATCCCTAAATCCAACGGAGAGCACATTTGCTACAAGTATAATTAAACCTCCTTCAATGATAATGAAAACAGTAAATAATTATCATGAAACATTTGTGTAATGTTTGAACAGGAATTTCATCGTCTTCCGGAATTGTTGATAATGACTCTAGGAAGAGCTGTGTTGGTTCAAATGTACTCTAAGGACAGGGCCAAACGCCAAAGTGATGAATCTATCTTCCGTAACTTAACGTCAGTATCCTCTCTTTGGTGGAATTTGATCAAGAAATACCACTTCAGAAATAAAATTCGAAATCTTTCAAAAGGTATTCTATGTTTTGTCATCTTACAACAAGCTCCAGATAATTTATTCAATGACACAGTCATGTGTACTCCTTGTTTTATTGTTGATTCAAAAACTATTTCCTAGCTTCATTACGCTTGCTTAATGGATGTAAAAAGTCTTAAAGAAGTCAGACGACCATTTCAGATCATAATATCGGTGGGTCAATGCAATAACCCAGCGTTGATTGCAATTGTCGTAGACAAAGAGGATATTCACTAACCAGGACCCAATATTTACCTACGTTCTTGGAGTTATACTTAGCAAGTTAGCATGCTTAAAAATGGCTGAGGAGGCATTACTGACTTTGTGAAAGCCACTAGGGGCACTAACGAGGCTTGAACCCGCTCCGTCAGCCTGACGCTCCAGCAACTAATCCTCTCTGCCATCTTGCGCCATTAAGAAGAGTTTGAAGCACTATTTCCTACAGGAACATTGGGTGCAAGATGTTTTCCTGTTATTATTCACATTTGTGCTTTTTCATCCACTACGTTGATTTGATGCCAGTTTAGGGCAGTGTTCTCTCAGTTAACGGTAATTCTAACTAAATACCTAAAATAACTGAAAAATAACTGTCAGTTAACTAAAACTTTAACTTTAACTGAAAAATGACAAATAACTTTAACTGTAACTGTAATAGAATAAAGTGAAGCAGTTAAGTAATAGAAAAATGTATACAAGTGAAAAATAATTTTATAAGTTTATTTGTGTTTGTTGAACAATTCTGTAGGGCTTCAATTGTTGTGGCAAAACTTGCATGACTCAGAGAGGGTAATGTTCTTTTGGGCCAAGATTCAGGGCTATAGTACAGACCTCAAACAAACAGTGGTTGCTTGATTGGATGACCTTGGTTAAACGGCCTACATTCCATTGTCCACACCTGATAATACCAAGCTTTGGCCTGCATGTGCTTGTTTACTGTTTACCAGAGCGTAGCGATGGGGCAGGTGGGGAATTATGCCCCCGGGCGCCGAGGTGAGGGGCACCAAAATGGGTTTTGGGGGTAAGTTAAACAGTTAAATACATAATAAATAAGAAGAAACAAGCGCGGCAACCTTTATTTTGCTCGGAATTGGTTATTGAAAGGAAAATGCAGCAAGAAAACATGGATAACCATTCAAAGGCATAAGGAAATTGCAGCTGATTTTAGAATCAAGATAGAAATTGCGGGAAAAGAAGCAGCAGATGCAGTTTCGACTAAAGGTATTGAATTTCTGTAGTGTGAAATAGCTGCTAAATCAACATGATAGAGGCATAACCAAGTTTGAATTAATTATTTTTGCTTTACTTCACTAACCCATAACTAAGTAATGTATACACATTGATTTACATGTTGTTAATGTCATCAGGAAAAAACTGTAACTGTAACTAAAAAACATAACTGTAGCTGAAACTGTAACTGAAAAACCATAGCTTAAATAACACTAACTGTAACTGAAACTGAAAAAACATAACTGTAACTAAACTGTAACTGAAAAACCATAACTTAAATAACACTGGACTTTAGGGTCGCTTCTGTGTTATTATAGGCCTATGCCTTGAAAACTACAGTTAACGGGTTTATTAATACGAATGCTTGTGCTTAGTTAACATACAGGAAATTTTTTAAATCAAATAAGCCTAAATTAGGCGTAAGCAAGAATCACCAAAAGTTGTGTTAACGAGATTATGTCTCCGATAAGAATCAGCCGTATAGGGTCTATCCGGACCTATTGTCTATTGAAATACTATACTGGCATTAGCAAATACCTTTAAATGTGATTGTTTCAGCAAGATGCAATAACAGGCTGTGAAGCGAAGTGGGGCGATTGACCGCCTATAAATTAAAATTTCTAATCGTAATGCTAAGAACTGAAAATAATTTGTTGTGTGAAACCTTTAAGACCGATAGGATCATACACATTTCAGCGACGATTCTTTTTAAAGCGCTATACTATAGACGCTCACCAGATTTACTTACTTATTTGCTTCCCTATCCTATTCTATTTTCCGTCTCCCCTCTTCCCTCCGTCATAATTAGAGTCTATCTTCGTCTTCCCCTCGCGTCCCTTTCCTTTCCCCTGCGGTCACCTTCACCATACTAACCATTACAGGTCAGAAACATTCCAGTTCTTGTTGAGATCTCCATTTAAATATAGACAAATAATTAATTTAGTGGACATTCTATTCAAACGACACCTAATAAAAATCAGCTATCGTAACCTACATGTTAGATTTAGAATATCTTCTTAAGAACAAACGAAATTAAAACAGTTAAATTCATATTTAAGTTTGCATTCATCCAACAATAGGCCTATATATATATATATATATATATATATATATATATATATACAGTGCTGAAAGTCAGGGAACATGGGGAACTAAGTACCCCCATCTTTTTGGACCATGAAATTTTTTTTCCATAATTTTTTCAATATTTGTTCCAATATTGTAAAAGCACCAAAACTATTAAGCTAAGATTTAAAAAGCGCTATAGAAATGTGAATGATGGCTACCCACAGTTCGTTAAGGTTAGGGTTAGGGTTGCGCCAACAGAGTTCCCGCACCTTTTTTACAGACTTTCAGCACTGCATAGCCAGTATAGGCCTATATATATTTATATATGACAATTTTTAACTAATAAGATTGATTCTAAATCAGTGTTTATTCTAGCCACCTTGACATTGGGAATTTTTGAATGTTTGGGAGGACAAGGTCTGAGTCGTCACACTTTTGGGGGTAAATTTCCGTCTCTGCATGCAAGATAAAAAAATTTGGGGGAATTTCAAACTTTTGGGGGGAAATTCCTCCCCCCCCCCCAAGAAGGCCTAGAATAAACACTGCTCTAAATGTTTATGCCAATAATATTTGATACAACGATTTATGTATAGGCTAATTGTGAATAAATGTGAATGGTGATTGCTTTTAGTATATTTTCAAAAAGCTAAGATGCGATCGACAATTATCAGAAACAATCTAAACTTTCTGAAAGAAGTCATCCTCCCTGACAGAGTCATACCCCCAATGGAGTCTTGTGGCTGTCTCACAGATGACCAAGTAACATTTCTAAATCGACTAAGAAATACCAAGGACAAGAACCACGAACTTCTGATTATGTTGCAAGACTTCTCTTCTGAGAAATACTCCAAAACGATAGATTGTCTATTTCTTGCAAATCAAACGCCAGCTGCCTTGGTTCTTGAAAGAGGAGGAGGTTTGCACATCATCAATATCATACATTATCATCTTTATCGTCATCTTCGTAATTGTCGTCGACGTTATCTTCATCATAGTCATCATCAGTTTCATCTTCATGTAATAACAGATTTTGTCATTAAAATTTTGCTGCTTAGTAACCACTATTGCTGATTAATTAATTATGTGAGAAGTGAAACCAAACACAAAGTCGCAGTATCATGAAGACCTGATTACTGAATCACTAGGAAAACTGGGAGAAGGAATCAAAGTAAGGGGAGTATTAGTGCCAGAAATTATAAATGCCCAGGAAATTTTTTAAGACAAAGAACGGTATTTAAAAATAACTATGGATAAGCTGGCCTTAGTTTCTGGAGAATATGCTACGAGGATTAACATAACAGAAATTACGGAAATGATGGATCAATCACAATCTACGGAGAGAAGATAGAACAGGTAGGCCTAAAGCAATTCTGTTACCTTAACAGCCTTATCACGGAAGATGTCAGGCGCCAAAGAGAAATAAGGAGAATAGCAATGGGAAAGGAAGCATTTTACCAACGGAGTGAATTATTGGGGAGTAGTCTTGCTAAAGGCCAAGGAGGAGAATTATTAAAACACTGATATGGAGCGTGGTATTTTAAGGTTCGGAAAATTTGGGCGATGAGAAAAGACGGCATCAGAAGACTGGAAGCGTTTGAAATGTGGATATCGAGGAGAATGGAATCAGTTGGACACAGCATATATCCAATAAGGAGCTCAAAGACATTGTAAATGAGAACAAGACAATAATACAAACACTAAAACAAAAATGATACAACTGGATTGGATACATTCTAAAAGGATACTCATTAGTTTGCAAAATACTGTAGGGACATATGGGAGGAAGGATAACCAGAGTAAGACCACGTAGCCTACGTCACTATATATATACTGCACTGGATGATGACTGAAGACGGATAGAAAGGATTAAATATCCAAACTGCTGACAGAATAGGATGACTCCATTGGGTCCCAGGACCTACTTCCTGTCAGAGAACATATGAAGAAAATAAATTTAAATTAGATAGATAACGAGACCCGCAGTTTTTTAAAGAAGCTTGTGGGTGAATTTCAGCGCTTCTAGACATAGAATCACGTCCTTTAAACAACTGATTTCACGCCCGTAAACTTTATAATTCATTAGCGGCAAAAGAATTGATCACGCGTAGGCTCTTGTTTTACTTTGGTAGGCCCTAAAATGTTGGCCTAAGTGTATCATTTACATCAATGGTTTCCAGCCTTTGTTAGACCATGCCAAACATACGCATACCTGCAGCTGACAGAACCGTGACCGCCGAGAACGCGCGAGTGTGGACTGTGGGGCGAATTGTCAGGGTCAGAGGTCTGCGAATTTAAAGGGTCGTTGATGCTAAAATTGAAGCATTTATGTGAAGGTGTCCAGCAGTTGTTTTAAAGATGAAGTCGACTTTTAACCTGAGAGTTTATTTTTTTACAATAGAAGCGGTTAAAGTGCACATCAGCAATGCAAAAACAACAAGGACGAAAGAAATCGAGATGGAATTTATTGAACGATTTGAAAGAATGCAAACAGAAAAAACGCTAATATTTGATGACTTGTTAAATGCGTCTACTGTCGAAGGATTGGACGATGTCTTCATACTTCACGCGAAGCAGAATAAAGGCATTGAAATGTGGTTTTGGTGCAAAACAGAATCCTCTTTGAATCAACTGAAAAGCTTAAGTGACGACGATATGCGAGAAATTATTCAGCAAATTTATCATCGATTGATTCCGGAACATAAGATAACACTCGAACCTCAATTCATTCAAATGAACTATGGCTTAGCCAGTGACTTTGGTAAGTATGACAGTAGATGGTAATCATTATGATAACATTAATGATGACGACGTCGCTAATTATAGAGCCTAATTAATCTTTCTACATGATGAAATTGATCATTGCTAGATGAAAGTAATGGCGTAAAGTTGATTAATTTAATATTTGTTGCTTTTCTTGCAGCTGAAAGGCGACTCCCTATCCGACGTGTGGGAGATCATGACAATTTGAGTGGGTTTGCCGTTAATGGAGGAATATGGAGGATGTCTTTATATGGAGGATATTTAGAACGTATTACGTCACTTGCAGACAAAATATACGTTCTTCAGAAGCAAGAGATCCTGGTTTACGAGAATAAATACCCTTACCATGCTTCGATGCCTATTGCATTCGGCGATGTAAATTCACCAGTTTCGATTGCCTCATGCAATATAAACAAGTGTCTTTATGTATCTTTTGATAGTAGTTTTCTTATTTTTGGAAGCAGTTATATCATCAAAGTTGAACCAGATCTTGACAACAGAGTATCTCAGTGGTTGAGCGAAACTGGTGTGTCTCTCATATCAGCAACCAGCAAGGGTGACGTACTTGTTCTTCAACTCAAAAGTGGAGACAACATGTTGCGAATATTTACTCCCGAAGGAACAGTTAAGCGTACTATTTCATCGAAGTACTATCGTTTCTTAAGAATAAAGTCCATCCAAGAACTAATACCAGATGTAGTAGCAGTGGCTTATGATGAACTGAATCCTGATCATTCGTACATTGGGATAATGAAGTTGGATGAAGATGGAACTATATTTCGCCATATTGAATGGCAGCAGGTTATCTCTAACCTAAGCCTAACTCTTTTCCGCTGTGGTGGCATGTTTATTGGACTTAATGGACGTAAAAATTATGCTTATGATCTTGATGATGATGATGGTGATGATGATGACGATGATAATTATTTTGGAATTGTGCGACTTTATCAGTGGCCCTTTAAATCGAAAATAACCCTAGATCTTTTAACGATAGATGAGAAAATAGATTCCATTCATTTCGCTGCTGATCAGAAACAGTTATATGTGCTCTCCCGTAAGAAGCTACAGATCTATGAACTCAAATACGAGGATGAAAATTATGATATTCTTGAGGTCGTCTATACAATGTAGTTGATCGTTTAGGACTAGTTACTTTCTTTTGTAGAAAGTATGAACATTATTATATCTTTATATCAATTGTTCAAATAATTCAAAACTTCTTTAGTGTTGTCAACTACAGTGAATATCTCGATGTCTAGATCAATTGAGTTCATATTATATATATGGACATTTTTATGTAGGTCTAATATCCGTCTGTGTGAGCAAATATATGATTGTGATGGCATAAAACTTATAAACAGTAATTGAGTCGTCATTATTTCTCACGCATTATCTAAATTCTAAATACAGTAGTGGCTTAGAAAATCAATTTATTAGTATCAACAGTGGCGGGGCCACGGGGGATTTGACCCCCCACTTGCCATCAGGGCGACCCGTGAGATTCGTGCAAAATTGCAGAGAAATTTTGTGTGTGGGGGGTAGGGATGATCGAGGATCGGTTTTACTAGTCTTAAGTATCAAGCGTTCCCTAAATATCTACAGGATGGCGTTGCGGGCTTAAACGTTTGTTTGTTTACAAGAATCGTACATTGGATATTGAACAGCTCATAAACATCTATGCTGAACGACTGGATAGGCGAGCAAAGTTCTATTAAATGTAGTGTTATATACTTGAGACCAGAATCAATTGTACAAGACCTATAACTGAACAATGATTGATAATATTGGATGTCTGTTAAATTGCTATGGCTTAGGTATTAACCTACTGGTTTTTTAACTAGCAACTTTGACGATGATGATGATGATGATGATGATGATGATGATGATGATGAGAACAAACAAATAGAGTATTTTTATAAATCGTCATTTAACAATAAAGAACCAAAATATGCAAACCTCTATAAAAATCACTTCAGTTACATAACAGATTTACATAAACTTGCCAAAATATATCTGTGTAAAAATTGCGGAGCTAAGTTTGACAATAATACTAAATTAGATAGACTTAATGAGACTTGCATCAAAGGACAAAAGGAATCATTCGTAAGACCATAATAAAACCCTATGGACAAAAAAAATAGAAATCTAATTATTACTGAATTTACTGTGACGTTCGTCACTTCGTATGTATGTATGAGCGTAGGCCTTAAACCACCGACAAACCACCTTGCCTATAGCTCCGACAAACCACCTTGCCTATAGCTCCGACAAACCACCTTGCCTATAGCTCCGACAAACCACCTTGCCTATAGCTCCGACAAACCACCATGCCTATAGCTCCGACAAACCACCTTGCCTATAGCTCCGACAAACCACCTTGCCTATAGCTATTTCAAGAAGGATTAAGCGCATAAGAATAAGCAGCTACTGCTGTACTGCTCTCAGGGGCGCTGTATAAGTTTAGGAGATTTTACTTACTTACTTAGCGTATGAATGATAGCTATCCCAACCCGTAAGAATATATATATGTATAATATAGAGATATACAGCCCCATGCTAAAGTTCCGTAGGGTTTAAAACTAAGGTTTAGATTACCTATTTACAGAAACGGCTGGGCAGAAAGCCATAACACGCCCTTCACTAGTCACTACAAGTCCCAAGGAGGAGGAGGGGAGGAGGAGTACTGAGCGTTGTAGCAGCCCAAGACTGTTTAATACTAAGGTATTTAATTGCCTTGGCAGGAACCCTTCTTTTGCATACAGGTCAAGTAGGCGTGGCTATATTGGAGGATTGGAACGACTGTTGCTACTGAGAAACCGTATCTAAGACTGTAAATGGTACCTTTTCTTTTTATAACAACTTTATTTATTAAACTTCACAGACGTTTTGAAATACCAACCATCTTCCTGTATGAATGTGGTATAGTTTATTTTGTAAAAGTTCAGATTGAAAACATCAAATATAAGCATTACAACAACCAAACAAAACCAAGAGAGTGTTCAAACGTAGGCCCTATCTAGGAATGGGTTGTTTATTTGTCGCATCTTGAGGTAATTGGGTTCATTATATAACATGGTTTTGAATACCAAAAGACAGATTTTATAATTGATTCGGTATTTGATAGGAAGCCAATGTAGGGACTGTCTAGCTGGAGTTATATGTTGGAATCTTGGAGTTTTGGATGTGACTCTAACTAAAGAATTTTTACTCTCTGTGGAGTTTCTGCATATTTGAATTTGTGATGTCGAAAAGCAGGGAATTGCAATAATCTAGGTGACTAGATGCCAATGCGTTGGCTAACTGAATAAGAACAGGCTTAGGGAGGAGATGTCTGATGCGATAGATATCCCGAATATGATAATTGGAAATTTTGCATACTGAATTTATGTGACTAGTGAAAGAGAGGGAAGAGTCAAATATCACACCAAGGTTACGAGCAGAAGTACCTCTAGGAACAACAGTGGAATCTCCGAAAAATATAGAGAGTGTGAATATTGAAATTACTAATTAATTGATTAAGGAATAAAATGCATAGTAAAACGAACATAATTATATATAATTTATAGTCAATACAAGGTTTAATAATGTAAATAAAAGATACCAAAAGGGAGTAAGCTACCGCCAGTAAGTACCTTGAATAAAGTAATTAATTTGAAATATGTAAGCAGGGACATAAAACACAGGGGGGACGGTGCCCCCAATAATTAGTTGGCGGGGGACAGAGTATCAATTATCCTCCCAATGTTTTGCGCAGCGGCGTATTAAGGGAGTATGCTCCTGATCCATAGCATACCCCGTTGGTCTTCGGCTTTTGGTCCTTCCCTTCGGTTGTTTTATCATATACACTTAGACTGACTGTCTAAGTACTGTCAATATGCTAACTTTTATCAACAAATATCAAAATAACTGTATTCCTTTAACATTGCAACAGGCTGGCTGGCTGTTCCGAATCCACCACTGACGTCATAATGGGCGGGGTTTGAGATAATGAGGCAGCAGTACAGCGATGTGAACTAGCCTCTTAGTATTAAACAGTCTTGGATTCTCTGTTTGTCTTTGGAAGGACTATTGGTACAGTAGGTAAGAAATATCCAAAAATTCAGCGAAATGACGAAACGAATTAAAACCACATTTTCTTGCGTCTCCATCTTCATTGCGTCAGATCGTTCTAGAATTGTAAAATATTCCGTCATAATTTTTATTCTAGAGCGCTCGAAATACCACAAAAATGGTGAACCATTTCAAACGACACTAGGCCTATAGAGTCTTTCAAAAATCTATTATCTGTCATAAAAATTTCCAAGGATTAGAGTTTTCACATAAAGCAACTATTGCGTAATTCCGTATCTCTCCTTTCTACCAACTAATCATTCAATCGAATCAATAATGTGCTGGTTTCACGAAGTGATGTAGGCAACGAATCATGCAGCCTACTTATTAACATTTCGAAGCAACCATAGCCACTCCCCCTGACCGTAGAAAAACCAGGCGCACCAAGGAGAGAAATTCCTGCCGAATATTGCGGAAAATGGTTACACAGTCTATCGAGAGATGGGCCGTGTCTTAATTGACAATAGGAAACATCTGTCATTCTGAAACTTTGTGTCTCGTATAATCGTATTTAAACAGAGAACATTCAAATCAAGCTTTAATTTTTTTATTCCATAGTTTTATCTCATCTTCTCTGCCGGGTCCAAAATATAGCAAAGTAAAAAATATTGACCAGATGTTGTGGAATTTGTGACATGATACGTTTCAGAATAATATCGCAAAATTGTATTTCTGGATTTCGCAATTAAGAATAATTACGATTCTATACTTTGGAGCGACAGTGTCGACAGATGCCAAGAGCATCAATAAAATGGCGCTATATAAGTTCTTTTGCTATGTTACCTTATGTCTTCCTTCACAGCATCTATCATATTAAAATCGTTATTCTGTATGTCTGTAACCTTCAAGCGTTCTGATTGGTTGACTATTGGTAGACGGTTTAGACCGTTTAGTCCTTACGTCGCGATGCGTTGGTGGGCGAGCGTTGACTATTGGTAGACAGGTTTAGTCCTTACGTCGCGATGCGTTGGTGGACGATGTTCGAAGACGACGTTGCTATTGGTAACAATTGTTCGTAGAACCGGTTTAGTCGAGTCATTGCAGCGTCAGAGGGCTGGGCGTGCGACGACGTTGCTATTGGTAACAATTGTTCGCAGCCTGAGGTAGTTGCGCAATTTTAACGTACATTTTAACGTACACAAAAAATACGTGTACAGCGTCACAAATGGCCACAGTTGCGTGATTTTAACGTACATAGGCCTAATTATTACGTGGCGCAGAGCTTGGCTATAGGTGGCGATCATTGAAATGTTGTTCAGCATGAATTCAATGATTGGGTATTAGGTATAGGTATTGGATTAGTATTATCCTGCACTGCGAGCGAAGCGAGCATCTTTCTAGTATATATATATATATATATATATATATATATATATATGGGTTGGAATTATATGGATATATATATATATATATTTCTGATAGCAAACCTATACCTTGGACAGTCAGTGAAGGTGAGAATAGAGGGAGAACTGAGTGAATCGTGTATGATTGGGAGAGGAGTAAGGCAGGGATGTCCACTGTCACCGCTGCTATTTAACATATACATCGAAGAATTAGTACAAGAGGCGATGGAGAATACAGATAAAGGAGTAAAAGTCGGAGGAGTACTACTAAAGGCGCTGCGCTTCGCAGACGATCAGGCCATGCTAGCAAGCAATCAAAAAGGGCTTCAGGAAGTAATGGATAAACTGATACAAGTGTCAGAAAAGTATGGAATGAGAATCAATACAAAAAAGACTAAAGTTATGGTAATAAGTAAAAAAGGAATGAGAGTAGACATAAAGGTTTACGGACAGATCATAGAGCAAGTGAAGGAATTTAGCTATCTAGGAAGTCTGATAACATCTGATGCCAGATGCAATAAAGAGATAAGAAGACGTATAGCAATAGCAAAGGAAGCTTTTTATAAGAGAAAGGAGCTGATGCAAAGTAAACTAAAACTAAACCTAAAAAAGAGATTGGTAAAAACATTGATTTGGAGTGTGGCATTGTATGGGGCGGAGACGTACAATGAGAAAGGAAGATATAAAACGATTAGAGGCTTTTGAAATGTGGATTTGGAGGAAAATGCTAAAAGTAAAATACACAGAGCATAAAACAAACGAGGAAGTCATGAAGGAGATAGAGGAAGAAAGAAGCCTGATAGATAGGCCCTACAATCCGGAAAAGGCAGAGAAATTGGATGGGACATGTCCTCCGGCATGACTCTCTACTAAGAACAATAATCGAAGGAAAATGGAGGGAAAGAGAGTGAGAGGTAGACCGAGAAAGATGATGTTGGAGTGGATGATGAATAAAGGATATCAGGAACTCAAAGAAGAAGCAAGCAATCGATCGGAGTGGAGAAACTGGATACCTGGACCTGTCGAGAGACAGAAACACTGAATGAATATATATATATATATATATATATATATATATATATATGCATAAATGGGTTGAGACAAGACTTACCTATTATTGAAATATTGTAATCATGCCATGCCAAGTATTCTAATTGCAGTATTGGCCTGTGCTAAATCGGTGGAGAAGTATGCAGCAAATTAAATTTTATTAGCAAGTAGCCTTACTTGTTTTAGCACAGCATAATACTGTATATTGGAGTTGCATGAGTCACATAACCATAAGCTGATAAGTATAAGCTCTAAACCCATCTTGGCCCCTGCATCGTTTCGCTTGCTATTTAATCATCAGTAACAATAAACTATGCAGAAAGTATAACCATCAGAGTTCGAGAAACAGAAGTTTTTATATTTGAATCCAATAAGAATTTGTAAGTAAGTAAAATCTCCTGAATTTATATAGTGCTTTAAACCGCTTTTCTGTGTGGTACAATAGTAGTTACTTGTTTGTAGATACCAAATGTGAGGCTAAAATAACTGTAGCCAAGATGTAGTGGCCTTACCAGGCAAGAGACAATATAGTGTCATCATCCAGGGCGCTGGATTTATTTAGATGGGTGACCATCCTGGGATCCAGGCGTCGATAAATTGGTAGCAGCGTTAAGCTGCGAAGGTAAACGCGGGTTTGGAGAAAGCAGTGTCAAACTGCAATAGATTAATGGCGTAAGTCATCTTTGCCTGGGAAACGGAGATCAGCGCCGGACCCTACGCTCGTTCGAGTACGGGACTAACTTACCTTTAGACTATGCAAAAATATACTCGAGTAATAAAATGTTTGTAGGCCCCTAAGCTGAGTACAGAGCCTCATCTTCACGTGTTCAATCTTCTTCGGATTTCAATATGCATGAGCTCTTAGCAAAAATAATTTGAAACTAGATCCAAACCCCGATATGAGGTAGAGAGTGACAGTTGAAACGGTGAACGGATTCAAAGGCTATCTCGGAAAACTAGGTTATTGAATGCGGAGAAATACTACAGTGGTATTCAGTATTCACACAGGCTTACCTAGCCTCCTAAACCACTTAAAATCACATTATTATTATTATTATTATTATTATTATTATTATTATTATTATTATTATTATTATTATTATTATTATTATTATCAAATAATAGTATCAAATAATTCATGCCTAAACGATACTGACGGCAGCCATGGCATCAGATAACCGATAAGTTCTGCCATATTTCACCCATACTGAAGTCACTTCACTGGCTTAAAATATCCGAACGTATCCAGTACAAGATAATAACGATTACTTACAGTTCACTTCATTCATCAAAACCGGTTTACCTTCGTAAACTCTTAACGCCTCAGCCTCCCCGACCTACACGATCATCATCTCATCTCACACTTTCACGCCCGTTAAATCAGTCATCACTCAAAATCTGCAACCGCGCTTTCGCATACGCCGCACCAGAACTTTGGAACTCAATTCCAGCCTCCCTCCGCAGCCTACGACATGGTCAAACAATAAGCTCCGAATCCTCATTTCCTTTAATTCCTTCACTGTCTCCTCAAACCTTTAGGTCTAAACTTAAAACCTTCCTATTCGAAAAGTCATTTCCCCATAGCAATAACAACCTGACCTACCGTCTCATAGATACACTGACCTTTGCGCGGCCGACAATCCACCTTGTCTGTAGATATTTCAAGAAATATTAAGCGCATAAGAATAAGCAGCTACTAATATACTACACCAAGGGCGCTGTATAAGTTTACGAGATTTTACTTTACTTACTTACTTTACTTAAGTACCTTTTTAAAATTAAGATCTATGATATTGATTTACATTGTTCATTACTTCTTTGCCGGGGGATATGTCCGGGAAGATAATGTCCGGGGGATAATGTCCGGGGGGATAATGTCCAGGGGAAGAATGTCCGTGCCCCGGTACTTAGGCTATTGGCTTCTTCAGGTTTGCTTCAAAGCTCGTCTAAGCCCTTCTGTATTGAGTAAAATCTCTCCATCTTCAACTAACCTTCAATCCCGTAGGAGCCCCTAAGGTCGACTCATCCTTAATCGCTAGAGGGCGGTAGTAACATCAAGTGAGTAGCAATGGCAACATTGCGAAAGTAAACATAGGTTCGGCGGAAGAGACTGGCCACCGTCCGGCGATGCCGCCTATGGGCTGTCGGCTACAAAATACGGGGATCAGCACCGGACTCTACGGGCATTGAGCCTACGGGTGAAACCATTACTTTACTTTAACAGTTTCACTGTTGACCAGTGCTATGGATTCAACTGGACTGAGAGATCATTGATAAGTTGATGTAATTAGCCAATCTACGGAGCAGCGTAAGTAGCCAACCTACCTAGTAGCGTTAAGCTGATTTGCCTTCTTACTATAAATTTTACTAACTCACACAATCAATGTCACCACGTTAATTCAAGATCACGTAATTTTTATCATTATTTTACCAAAGCAAAAGTACGTGTATGCCTAATACGAAAACGAGATTGAAAAATTAAGCAGTCTAATCAGGATTAATCATTTGGCCAACACGACGTATCTAGAATCTAGATGCTGTTAGAATTAGACACATCATTTTCACTTAATTTTACAGATTTTAAAAAGCAATTAACTGCACTGATTTGGAGAGGATGATACTTCACAATTAAGTTCTACGGTCTTGACGCGAGCAGAATTAAAATACTGTACTTCAATCTTTTCTGTTATATATCTTTTCTTCATAATATCCCTTTTATTTCTTCTTAATGTTTATTTTCTTTCTTCTTAATATTTCCTTTCTTAGATAGGCCTATATCAATTTGGCTTACAGGAAAACTTATTAAGGCTTTGGTGTTTCTCTAATGCCATATATACAAACGGTTCCTATGGCTTTTCCTCTGTCTTCTGCGTTTTCAGCTACCGCTTTCTCTTCGTCTGATTTCTCTTCGTTTTTGTTACCAATCTCCTCTCTCGGCTTTTCACCTGTAAGCACGTATAACAGGTTTTCTGATCTTAGATACTGTATTCTCCGAGGCCATTTGGTCTCAAGCTTCAACTCGTGGCTTTGTTTCAGCTCAGAACCGAAAACCAATATTCTGTTCTTCCAGCAATCGGCGACCGTCAGATTGCCTTCAACGCTCGTTGTCAAATGGTAGCACTCCGCCAGTGATTCGGTCGTCTCTCTCTGTATTTTCCCCTGTGAAGATACCTCAAACACTCGCCATGATTCCTCTCCTTTTGTCTTTCCGCTTATAAAGAAGTCCCCAGTTGATGTTCGAACAGCGTGCTTCGGGTACTCGATCCTATCCGGAAGTTCAATTCGATTCACCAGTTGCGCTTCGTGATCGAATAGCTCCAACGTGGAAGGATTTCCGTTTTTCACGACCAGTACATGCTCATCTGGATCAGCGATGGACAGAGTGTGCGGATAAGAGACGTCGCTAAGCCACGACTTGATTTCATTACTTGGGATCCCAATCTTGAAGATGTTGTTAGTACTGCCATCAGTTATGTAGAGACACTCGAATTTTGGACTGGCGACCACGTCCCACGGTGTGTTGATTTCCTTTAGAGTCACATCGGCAACCTTTTCGAACGGTTCCTCCTTCTTGTAAATGGAGATTGTCGATGGGTTCCTGCTTAACACGTAGATGTTTGGACCCAGTACAGCCATTCCCACTAGAGACGGCGTGTCTTCGATGTGAAGCACACCTCTTTGCTCGAACGGCTCAAATGTCACTAAGCAAACAGAAAAAGAACGCAATCGTTTCGAATAACGTTGAACTAATACACGATCTGCTAATACTAATCTGACCATGGCTTTACATATGCTGATTTTTGTTCAGTATTTGTAAATTCATAGGAACCATTGTTGATCTCAAGCCAATTTCTTCTAAACGTTTCCCTAAATTCCATCGGATTCGTAAACATTCTTTACCAGAGTGATGAAACGTCAATATATCAAAATATGAGAATACTGTGTGGTGGGTGCCGTAGACAGTTCAATATTCTTTATTAAAGAATAATATGCAAAGACAAATCGGCTTTGAAGCACGCTTTGAAATTGATTCAATTCTGCACTAGATTATACAGTATAATAATAATTATTATTATTGATTGTTTTGAGTTCGCTTTCTATTATCCTACAAATACACTCGAAGCAAGATATTCGCTCTTGCCGACAGTAATAGAGCATTGTTGGTGTTACAGTATAAACAACCCTGCGTTGTCTAGTAGGCTAAACTTTATACCTTATGAACAAAGCATCATAAAATAGTTGCTATGTACTATTTCGTTATTATCTTATCATACACCGATTATTTGTATATTTTCTGACGATATTCGTTTGTAATTTAATTCAAACATTTTACTTATCTTATTTTCATGACATTTTAATTTTAATAAGTGGTTTATTTTAAATATTTGTTCTGCTAAATATTCAATATTTATCGTCTTAAAGAACGTGTATCCATTATGTAACGTTTGATCATTTTAAGAGATTGATTTGTAATTACCGTGTTCTGGATCGACTACAGCCACCTTTTTGTTTGCGTCTTTTTCATTAAGTAGACCTAAAGCATCAACAGCAGCTGTAAATTTGTAACAAATAACCTTCAAGATGCAAATTCACTATTAGTCTATTACAGAGTGTTGTATGATTAATAAAAGCATTGTGGCAATTGTGGCATCATATGTTGATAATTTTATCAAGCTCCCTGCCGTTTTCTGTTAGTGAATTTCTCAACTTACGCCTTATTTGTGTAATCAATCAACCTAATTTCTATAGCGCTCGTAAATCTTAATTCCTACAAATTATTGTAGCTATTTCTCTCCAAATACCCTGACAAGGACAAAAAGAAGAAAAGGTCGTCACTTAAAAATTTTGTGTTGCGCTACGTCACGTTTACGGAACCCCCTCACCCCCGCGTCCCACTTCGTAACAAATGTCCGAACTCCCTCCCCCTAGGCGCGTTTGGTAATTTGTGGACGAGCCCCAATGAAATCTAACAAAATACTGCACAGTATCACCACCGTATCTTTCGTTGAATGGAAGTATAGCCTACAGTTGGTAAATGAACGTATCAAGGACACTAACGCAAATCGCTTTTGAAAGTTTCTTTTTTAGCTCCGACATACTAACCAACAGAAGCTTCTGGAGCGTCGATGTCATTCTTGGGGGTCTTCTTCTGTTTTGAGCAGCATAGCCCCATGCTGAGCGATGGCCAAATTGAATTCCAGCGCTAATCACTAAAGAGTTGAGAACCTTCGTGATCTGAAACGCATAAGTAGAACACGAATATAACTTTAGATCAAGAAAATATTTAAATTGAATTTAGGCTACTTTAATAGAGTTGGCAAAAGAAAATTTTCTAATATTTGCACGGTGCTTATGTGATATCTTATTACTATATTGCAGTTCTTTCTTACTATTTTTGAGAAAATAGAATTCTCTGAAAAATCATATTTAAATATCTATGAAGTATAACATTTATTTCAATATGTGTGAATATGCTAATGCTATGCTATGGCACTGACTACTACTACTACTACTACTACTACTACTACTACTACTACTACTACTACTACTACTACTACTACTACTACTACTACTACTACTACTACTACTTCTACTACTACTACTACTACTACTACTACTACTACTACTACTACTACTACTACTTTAAATATCTATGAAGTATAACATTTATTTCAATATGTGTGAATATGCAATTAATGTTTGATGATTGTTTTCTATATTAATCTTCTTATCTGTAGTAATTATTAAGGATTTACAACGATCAGTATACAGTATGGCGCAAAAAACCGGACTAGTCACATTTAGGTGTGCCTTTAATATAGTTCGGTTTTTTGCGCCACCCTGCATTTTACTTTAGTCCTATGGTCTTTATTTAATGCTTAAAATGTTTTATGCTGTTTGAGTTGGAATAAGCTTCTTCTTCTTCTTCTTCTTCTTCTTCTTTCTTCTTCTTCTTCTTCTTCTTTCTTCTTCTTCTTCTTCTTTTTCATCTTCTTCTCCTTAGAAGAGCAGCAGCTGAAATGCGCTGTGAATGAAGTGACAATTGTAAGTAGAGCTGTACCGATTAGGGGCAAGATTCATAATCGGATCTATTATTAAGACAATCGGAACAATCGGTAATCGGGCGCCAGTCCGGTGCCGATACCGATTAATCGGTAACATTTGTATTCGGGCCGATTATTAGGATAATTTCAACAATCGGTTATAAATTACAATGTGAGCACAAAAAAATTAAAATTTGACATAATAAGTATTGTTAGCAAAATCAGTAATCATTAATGATTAAGCAAACATTATGCATTGAGTCTCTTGGCAGACCTCGAATTGAACCTGCATACGGGGTATAGGCCAAGGTGAATTTACGCTACACCTTTGTGGCAAATTTGATTGCATGATCATTAAAAACCACCGATTTGGAGAATTCGACAGATAATCGGTATCGGCAAAACAATCGGTTGTCTAACAATCGGAACAATCGGTAATCGGAACAATCGGCAAATTGTTCAATCGGTACAGCTCTAGTTGTAAGCATGCCAATGAGTAATTGAAATTGTAAATCAAAAATGCGAGTAAAGCAATATCTCGGCTTAGTTCTAGAGACCACGAGGTCAATGGATTGTCTAGACGAACGTCAGGAAATCTGGGCGATAGTCAAGTATCATTATGATGTCCGTAAACAAGACTATCCTTGTATAGGGAGATTCAGAGGCGCGGGGGCATGCGACCCTCAAACTCACACCAAAAATAGTTTAGTTAATTTTCAGAATGGCGAAAAACAGAAAGGTCACAAAGTCATCAATAAGTAAGCGAGTGTCGTTATTTATTACATCTAAATACTACTACTACTACTACTACTACTACTACTACTACTACTACTACACCTACTGCTACTACTACCAGTGGCGTAGCTAATGGGAGTTTTAGGGTTTAACCCCCATGGCTAGCGAAAAAAATAATGTGTTTCCATGCTTTTTTATTTTCAGACGCGGTTTTGGGGGTCAGACCCTCTTGGCTGCCGACCCAAAGTACAGAGTGTAAAGATATGTCGTGATGACTTTTTTGCTTGTCAGCACATCTGCAACGGAAAAAAGTACAAGAGGAAAGATAAGTATGACCCTTTTCATGCTTGTAAAGATTTTTCAAAGTTGGTTATGATCAAAACCAAATCCCTCTTCCGGAAATCCTGGCTACGCCACTGACTACTACTACTACTACTACTACTACTACTACTACTACTACTACTACTACTACTACTGATAATAATAATAATAATAATAATAATAATAATAGTAATAGTAATCATCATCATCATCATCATCATCATCATCATGAGTTGATTATGGTGGCATATCGTGCAAGTACTGATAGGACACCTTACAATTGAAAATATAAGTATATCTGACAACGATCAATGTTCTGGATAACTACGAAAAAACAGAAACAGAGCTTTACGCATATTTCGATCAAAGTGTTTGTGCTCAAATCAGCAAATTGTGTCAAACTTAGCAATCTCTTAATGCAATAAGACTCTCAAATCGGAAAATTCCTTATTTTTGTATTTGCTCATATTATTGCAGCCATGGTTTTCATCTGTGCCAACCACGACTCTGATCTTTAACAGTATTCAACGGCAGTTCAAACGCAAAACGACACAACATAGTCCGCCATTCAGAATAGTACTATGTACAGTTTTTAGCTTTCAAAGTAAAAGGAAGAACTTAGAATAGAAGAGGATCGGGTTGTTCTATGGATAGCTATTCGATATTCTACTTACCTGAAATGCCCTGGTAACTTTCACTGTTGATTTCAGAGCGATCTGGCCATGATAACCAAAGCTTACCTGGGACGATATATGCAACGCATTACTTGAAGCTAAGCTAGATCAAGATTTGCAGTTCGCGTGGGCTGCAACATGTTTGGACATAGGTCTAAGTTAAGCCGTATTGCTTATCATTCACTAAGTGGCGTCTGAAGTACTTTCAACAGACGGTTCGCAATCAAGTCTGGCGACTAACGTTGGTTAGCTACCGATCGCTCTATGGACGAGACCTGCCATTTTAAAATTAATTATCAGCCTATAGGTCAAAAACGTCTGTCTGTGATGAGTATTTCACATTTCACTGTTGATAAGTATCAACGCCTCTCACATGTTAGGCTTGGTTTTGATCTGCCTTAAACGTGTATGACTCATGCATAGAACTGAAGTCTTATTATCACTCGAGCTTATGACACCGTACAGTCAATAGGGATTAACATCACATCCGAGAGAAGACGCTATTAGTGGACTGAAATAGTCAATGCGGTGAACACAATAAGGTGTGACATTATGCGAGTTTGATTGTGGTTGACTTCGGGCACCAGAAGTAGGCCATTGGCCCTACAGTTAATTCAATAACTAGTTGTGTATGCATCTAATGTTTCCTCTTTGGATCAATGTTTCGATAATACAAAGGCTATCCCAATGCTATTCAAGTGCGGGAGTTGGTTGTTGGAAAATTAGCATTCACATGTACAAGTGTAAAGACCAGTGGCGGTTCCAGGAATTCATGGCGGGGGATGAAAAAAGTTATAGGAAGCTAGTGGGGGTGCAAAGCTAAAAATAAATGAGAGAAAAGGGTAATTCTTAGTGTTTTTGCCCCACTAAATGTTAATAGACCTTGCCGGTGTCGTATAAATTTATTTTCTCTATAAAATTATTTCCTGGGCGGAGCCTGCGGTTGCTAGGGATATAAAATTATGAGGCATAATTATAAATTTATTCCTGTATATATTTTATATATCCTCCTATCAAAAAAAAATCTACAAATAGCTATATAGCATACAGTTGGTTGCAGGTAATACATTTATTTCTTGCACATAACTATATAGCTTACTGTTGGTGGGAAAATAAAATTATAGCAGGTAATAAATGTATTTCCTATCTATCTATACCTTTGTATAGAATTGGTTGGAAATGAGATCATGTCCTATAGGTAATAAATTTATTTCCTACCTATCTACACATAACTATATATCTTACTGTTGGTGGGAAAATAAAATTATAGCCGGTAATAAATTTATTTTCTACACATAACTATATAACTTACTTTTGGTGGGGAAATAACATTATAGCCGGTAATAAATTTGTTTTCTACACATAACTATATAGCCTACTATTGGTGGAGACATAAGAGCAAGCGTCGCGTGACCAGCCAAACCTGTGACGTCACACGTGTTATGCCTTATGGCTCCACCCATATAATTTCTTCAAGGATTGCCATTGGTTGCCTGCAAAGAACTCCCAAGGAGGAAATAAAATTATGGTAGTTGTTGCTATGGGAGGGCGGTTCTAATTTTGATTAACAGGCTATCTGCCGACCAATCAACATTTGACCAGGAAATAATTTTATGAAGTAAATAATTTTATAAGATACCAGAAAAGGCTGACAAGCAAAAAACGCCATCATTCGCAGTATCTTTCAGTAGATTTTATATAAACTTACCGAAAAAATAGGTTGACAAGCAACAACGTGCATCTCCAGTCATCAACATGGTGGACCCGCCACTGGTAAAGACTCCCATGAGAGATAAATATAATTTGCAGCAATATAATCTTTGCTTACTTAGCGACAGATCTGTGTGACGCGTGCAAGATTAATCGCATAGGCTACTTCTCGACAGAGAAGTATTTTGCAGTAATAGATAACGCGAAAAGTCAATGGGAGATTTCCTCTGACAGGTCCACAGACCAAACCGTCGTACGAGATTATGACGTCTACTATTAAAAAAACCTAAACCTAGCGTGATTTAAAGTGGCTTGGGAGGCAATACTGCATGCGTGAAAGTCACTAGGGGCGCTAGCGGAGCTTGAACCCGCTCCGTCAGCTTGCCGCTCCAACGTATAACCCACTCTGCCATCTTCCGCCCCCTGAGATCATGGTTTATCACAACGAAGATTATCACCATTTTAATATATTATTTGGCCATTATTATTATTATTATTATTATTAATTATTAACGATTGTAAACGCACGTTAAGTCATTCACAGAGTGAAATTACCCTCAGGTTTAGTGGCAAGAATCTTACTACTAGAGTACTACTAGTCTACTACTCCACTTCGCTCTACTACTATTTATCTATTATCACTTATAGCCTAGGTTAGATTAATTACTAGTCATAAACCTACGGATATAAAACAGCTTAAAGACTCAAGTTTGCACACGCTCCCAATGTGAAGTTGTGAAAGCACTGTGACGATAAATGAACACAGCGTGGCACGTAACATAAAGTTATAAAGTGCTCTTGACTATGGCTTTCGCCAGGTATATAGCGCTATATAAATTGTCGCTTATTATAATAATAATAATAATAATAATAATAATAATAATAATAATAATAATAATAATAAGATTGATAGATCATTTCTAAAGGTGTAGCATTTCCATTTTTTATACCTTTCAATTCCCAGTGCTTAATCTAGACTCTTGGACTCCGGGGGTAAGGGGGGAACTGACAAGGCCGGGGAAGTCACCTAGGGTGTTGCTGTTAGTTGATGTAGTATGCCAAAATTTCCGGGGTGAATTTGAAATTTCCGGGGGGGGGGCGCAAAAGGGCAATTCCCCCTTCGGAAACGGCCTAGATTAAACCCTGTCGATCCGTGTCTGAAAATCATCACTTACTATGACAGTGAGGGGCGGGAAGTTAACAGAGTGGTAACAACGTTGGGCGATGGAGCAGGAGGTGAGCGGGTTCGAGTCCTGCAGGAGCCCTAAAGGTCCACTCAGCCATTTTCCCGGTGGTAAAATGAGGAGCAGTGGTAAAAATCCCTGCGATAAGTCAAACAGGCACGCTACGCGATACACTAGCCCCGTATCCGTGGCATTGCACGCCTGGCTGAGGGCTATAGCAACGGAGACCAGCGCCGCCCTATGAGCCCGCGAGACTCGGGAAGGACTTTTACTTTTTTGACTATGACAGTGAAAGCGTGTTTTGATTCGTTCGTAATTAAAATAATGCGCCGTGAAAGAAGTTCCGTCGAAAGCTGAGAAACTTACTAGATTTTCTTGAACAAGTTTTACGCTCTTAATAAGAAACCGATTCAACAGGCATGAATGCAGAAATTTAATAACTATTTTTAAAAGTCTGAAATTATTTCGCCGGAGAGATGAAATTGATAAGCGGTGACCATCAGAATCCACAAAGAAGAGTTTTAGAAAATATGTAATTTTTCGGAAGTCTGATTAGAACTTCGATATAAACGTACTCGGTTATAACGTATAGTCGGTTGTAACGTACCGCATTGTACAGTCCCGTGTGAAGCGCACCCAGAGTTATTTCTAGGATCATCAATTGGGGATGGGGTGTCGGTAAAGTCTGGGGGTCCCTGCCTAAAAAAGTCTGCCAAGCAAAAAAGGTCATCCCATGGCTGAGATTGGGGGTTGGGGGTTGGGGAGGTGTCGGTCTCAAATTGGGGAGGGGTTTTGGGGATGATAGAGGGTGTAAAAATACCCCTGAGCGCACCGTACTGGATGGTATTGGATAGACTATAGCGTACCTCGGATATAGGGTACTAAATTTTACCGACCCGGCAAGTAGCGTAAGAGTTGTAACGACGTTCTACTGTAGGCCTATAGGCTATTTCTGTTTTAAGTATTATAGGCTGTTGGCAGTTTGAATGAGAAGCAACACGCAATACGACGCAATCTACGAATGTTCAAAACCTTTGCACGAATTCCGTGAATTGATTTCCGTCTGCACCGGTGCCGAAGCTACCGGTCGGAGCAGGCGATCCCAGATGTCGTCCTTGCCGACCGTCGCTAGGCTCTCGAACATTCGGATCCAAGTTGGTTCTGACGAGGCCGATGGCGTAGACCGGTTCCTGGCTCCTCCTCACCGGGACGCACTCCTCCGCCGTGACGCTTCGCTCATCGGCCGGCTGTATCCCCGACGCAAGACCCCGCCGCGAAGACGAACCACCGCCGCCGCCGCCGCCGCCGCCGTCGCCGAACCACGATGTCGGCGTCGGCTGCGTCGGTGTCTGCTTCGGCGACTGGTAGGCGAGATGCCAGACGTCGGCGAAACAGATGCCGCAGTGGAATCGGAAGAAGAGCTCCAGCGGTAGGTTGACGTTGTAGATCAGCAGCCAGGGCACGATCCCGTAGAATCTGCCTTCGATGTCGATCTTGACGCTCTTGATCCCGACGGAGCCGTACACCCAGGCGGCGAGGTTCATGATGACCAGGGACGTGACGATCCCGCGCCCGGGCATCCGCTCCGCGTGCCGTCGACGCGAGGAGTACAGTCGCATGACGAGGACGAGCAGCAGGGACTGAACGACCGTCTGCACCAGCGCAAACACGGACGTCACAAGTCTGGCGACCTCCAAGCCTCCTCCGTTCGATTTACTAAGAACGTCGGAACCAGACACGATGACCGCCATGTGTAGCATCAGCGACCCGCACATGCCCACGGCTATCAGGGCATCGTCGATGGACATGACCTTCGGCAGGTAGGCGAGCGGCCGCATCAGAGCGAACGCTGCGATGCAACCGACGAGCATCAGTCCGTGAAGGCAGGTATACGTGACCAGGTAGGTGACGGCCCGAAAGAAGTCCTGGTCTTCACGCTGCATTCTGAATAGCACGATCGCCGAAGCGACAACTCCGGCGACGACCAACGCTCCGACGAAGAGCCCGGCATGCGATTTATCCAGTATGTTGTTGTCCTCGAGATTGCGCTCGGGGGTCGTCGCCGCCGCCGCCCCACCGGACGCCGTCGCCGGGCTACCGTCCGCGGTGGTAGGCGGTTGAGAAGTGACATAGGAGAAAACGCGGATGGCATTGCGAATGTCGGTTGTGTAGGTCCTTTCCTGGCTCGAACTGTCGGCGGCGAGAGAGTGGAGTATCGACCCGATGGTACCGACCGCCATCAGCGAATACTCCAGGACGAAGGGGAACAGGTACGGGGTGATCTCTGCGAGAAGTTGATTATCGCAGCTGCTCTGTGTATCGTTTCCTGATTGATGCAACAATTCATCACTTATAATTTAAGTGTTAAGTGTAATTAACCCCTTAACTGGGAATCTCGGATATATCCGTCCATTTTACATTGAGTTACAGTTAAATACACGGTTAAGGGGTTAATAACGAATCCTATCCTAACGAGTCCTATAATCCGATATTTAAATAGTCTAAGTCAGCGGTTCTCATCCTGTGAGTCGCGACCCCCACGGGGGTCGAATGACGATTTGCCAGGGGTCGCCCGAGACCATCAGAAATATGGGGTTGTCTCTTTTCTTGTTATTTTACAAAAGTTCCTCAGTGGTAGTTACGACGTACTAGTTGTTTTACTATAATTGTAATTCGAAGATAGACATGGAGACAATTTAATAATAACGATTTCGAACATTTTTATTGTCGTAGCATTATTATTTTTAGCAGTTTACATTGTGAACGAAAATAATTTTACCGTTGGGGGGTCGCCACATAATGGGGAATTTAATTAAAAGGGTCGCGGCACTATAAAGGTTTAGAACCGCTGGTCTAAATAGTATAGGCCTAACGTTTATTTTGATATGTATCTACTACTGATTAGGCTTAATGATAGTTTTTTTCTATTTTCCATATTTAACTGCATTTCTATAATTAAAGATTTACAACGATAAATAATGTATATCGCATATCTATAATATCAAAATCCTTCCTCTGTAATCCTGTTGCCTTCAAGCGTTCTGATTGGTTGACGTTACGGTGAAATCGACGTTGCGACGTTGCGCAAGAATTATCGACGTTGCGCAATCGAATTGCGTTTTCTTTGTCAATGCGAGCGAAGCGAGCGCGAGCGAAGCGAACATCTTTCTAGTCTTATTACAATTATCGCGATAACATGGGGATCATGGCACGTAAGGCGGACAGTTTTGCGTCCGACAACGCAGTGCATTCGTTGGCCTATGTTCTTTTACCTTTAGAGACTGCTGACGTATACAGCAGCGTACTGTTTGATGGTGCGCTTTTCGCTTCGTTGCCATGGGCGTACTTTTTGATGTGATCGTTTTCCAACAGGATTTCGTTGATAACCGTTCGTAACCATAGACAGGCGTTCGTCGAGACGAGATGAAACATTCCGAACCAAATGAACGACCGGTGCCTTTTCATGTGAGATATCTTGAACAAAATTGCCAGAGAATCGATCGATCGCGGTCTTTTATTTATCTAGGGATCGTTAAGACTCAAAGCATTATAGGGGCCGTCCACAAAGTACGTTACACTCCGAGGGGAAGGGCAGGTTCTAAGAAAGCGTGACGGTTTGTGACAGAGGTGGTGGCAGTGGCGTAGCGTGCACCCGTGCCGCCCATGGCTCTTGGAAAAAATGCCACCCCAATTTGCTTTTATTATACCTGACAAGCAAAAAAATAGGTCGTCGAGGCTGAATTTGCCGTCCCTTCTAAATTTTGCCGACATACAAAAAAATCGCCACTGAATTTGCCACCCCTTCTACATTTTGACATTTTGCCGCCCCCCCACTTTGCCTTCGCCAAAACTCCTCAACAACCCCACAAGCAAAAAAAAGGTCGCTTCTTAAATTTGCTGCCCCTATCACATGTGCCGCCCATGGCTAAAGCCATAGTAGCCATTGGGACGCTACGTCTCTGGGGGGAGGGGTTAAAGATTGCTCGTAACGTTACAGTTTTATGCATATTAAACCTGAACTATGCGGTGATATTTTACTTTCTCTTCTGCTGGATGTGTTCTAACAGAAGAGGTCGCTTGTGCATAGTATTATTAATTTGTTATATTATGCTAGCTACACGGGAGTGTTGAATTACAATTATTGCATTCGTCATAATTGAAGTTGACTATTTCTACGTCTCTATGGGGAGGGGTTAACGCTTCCAAAAACCGCGCGACGTAATATTTTTATGGACCATGCTTTTAAAAGATGGGGGGTAAATTCCGAGATCTGTGTCGTGTTTTAATACGGGGTTCAGAGATCTGTGACAGATTGTGACACGGGGAGGAGGAAGGTAGAAACTGTCAAAAACAGCGTGACGTACTTTATGAACGACCCCATATCTGCATATAAAGCTCCATTCAAATGAGATGATCGAAAACAGTTTCCTGTTGTAATTTACTATAATCGATAGCAGATTATTTATGCTGACGATGTCAGGAGGCGTTATAAAAATTAAGTTTTGACAATATGCTGAACTCACCACAGAGCTTAAAATGTTATTGTTATTGTTATTGTTCATGACAATTTATATAGCGCCGTAGCATAGCAAGGGTCATAGTCAAAGGCGCTTTACAAAAAACATGGGAACGAGATGTTAAATAGGTGAGTCTTTAATTTGATCGCAAAGTCCTCTAGTGAAATGTGGGTTTAGAAACCTATGTTTTTAGATTTTCTTAAAAACCTGAAAATTCAGAACTTGTATTTGTAGAATTTTTGATTTTTTGTAGGTCTACAAATGAAAAAGATCATGTTTATTGTTTTTCAACTGTTTTACTCTCTTAAGACAGCAGGACACATATGCGTCAAGAATATAGATCAAGGTGTATGGGTATTAACATGCCGAAAATTAAAATACAAAATGCTAAAAAAAACTTAGAAACCTAAAAATTTAATTTTTTTTTAAAATATAAAATCTAGATTTTTTCAGCGTTTGGTTTCAGTTGATGTCTTGGTTTCGGAAATTCTGATCGTCGTATTTAGTTCAAAATTGTTCTCATAAGTCAAGAAACTTTGTTGAACTAACCTCTGGACGTTTGAACATGAAATAGGTTTGCAGCAGAACAAAAATCATGCGAAGAAAGAAACTCCAGTTGAAAATATTCTTTTTATCGCATCCGCTGCTCATGCGGACGTATTGGGCACTTTCAAAGCCGTAATAGATCAAATTTCCAAGACTGAGAACTAAACAAGACAGATACGATTGATTATTGTTACTGGTGAACTTCTGTAGCGCCATTTCAGTAATGCACTCGGTACCAGTCGATGGTCGCTCAAAAATAATTTGAATCGAAATCCTTCCTAGTCAAATCCAATACAATGAAAATCGAATAGCAAAGACACACCCCGCAAGCCTAGTTATAGCCTTGGTAATAACTAAAAACGACTAAATCGTTATTGTCTCCTATGCTTCGTTTGCTCTACGCACTCACAAAATAAGGCGTTCCTAGTAAATGTTTTAGCGTTGCTAACAAACTTTCCGTCGAAAACACTAAACACGTGTTTCATTAACCTTCATCACGCTGCAGTATTGTTATTACTATTATTACTATTAAAGTAAAGTAAAGGTTTTCACTCGTAGGCTCACGCCCGTAGGGTCCGGTGCTGATCCTCGTATTTTGTAGCCAGCAGCGCATAGGTGGCTAAGCCATACATCGGCGGACGGTGGCCAGTCTCTTCCGCCGAACCTATGGTTACTATCGCAATGTTGCCATTGCTACTCATTTTTTGATGTTACTACCGCCCTCTAGCGATTAAGGCTGAGTCGACCTTAGGGGGCTCCTACGGATTGAACCCGTGTCGTCGGCGTGCCTGCCCAGTGATATTACCACTCATCTATCTTCCCGCCCCCGTTATTACTATTATTATTATTACTATTATTATTATTATTATTATTATTACTATTATTATTATTATTATTATTATTATTATTATTATAATAAATCTTGTTTTGTAAAAAGAAAAATAATCCAATTACAAACAGCAGCGAAGCCAGAAATTTGATTGGGGCGGGCGGGCGGGGGGGGTTATAAAACTGAACCAGTCATTGCTATTTCAAAACCAAAACGTGTGTCAATATCCCACATGTCAACAAAACATTAACACAAACTTGAGGTAGACTGATTTTGGGGGTATAGTATACCGATATAACTTCACCCCACCCCTTCGCTACGCCGCCGATTACTACGAAGAGGCGTTGTTATTTGCCGTCGTCGCTCTGCTATAGAGGCTGTGTAGGCTACTGACCTAGCGATCCAATCCTCACGATAAGCAGTGTCTCCGAATGCGTGAATACGTCTCCGCAGTCGGAAACATCGACCCAGATCGTCCTTGGCGTTGAATTGGAAGGAGAGGAAGAGGAGGAGGACGAAGTGTAGGAAGAATCGTCTTTCCTCGTGTTCTGTGTTCCGTCTATTAGGCTGGTAACGTTGTTTCCTGCTGACGACAAGTTTGAATCTGTCTCCACTCGATGCGCTTTGCTCTTTCCCGAATCGGCGTAGATCAGTGCGAATAGACAGATGAGAAAAACGATTCCAACGATCAACTGGAAATTCAGTAGAACCTAAAAACAAAACGGCTGCACATTAGATTCCATCCCTCTACAATGACACATGGGAACCCTATTCTGTGGAACATACTTCTGAGGGATATTACCACAGAGACTGACTCTCAACAGTTCCTGCGGAAACTCAAGACATTCTTTTTTCAAAAATCATTTGTACTGTAAAGCGCTTTTGATTTTGAACTTTATTCATATGTACTGCGCTGTATAAGTCGGCTTCTATAATGCTTCTATAATGACATCATTCTCGGAACAATGGCGGTTCCACGTGGGGGATGAGTGGGATGCATCCCCCACAGGACATTTTGTTGTTGTCAAACTATTTTTGGGTAAATGTCAAGTAAAATTACGGGGACAAAACTACGGATGGCCTTTTTTGATTGTCAACCTAAGTTTCGGTAAAAGTCTAGTAAAATTCGGGAAAATTGTCTTTTTTGGTTGTCAGCCTGTTTCTTTTTCGGCAAAATTTATTGATTTTCCCCTCTCTTTCCATCCCCCCCATAAACTTTCCATGAATTCATTTCATCCCCCTCCAAGAAATCCTGGAACCGCCATTGCTGATCTAAACAACCAAATATTTCTGGTCGCACATTTTCTCCATGTGACCAATGCACTGTTTGTGATGTGTGTATAGTACAGACTAATTTACGCGTGACTGTGACTCACAGAGCCGAAGACAAACTCATTCCATTTTCCATCCAGAGCTTCTGCAGTGGGAATGATGATCCCAGCGACACAGCAAGAGATGGCGTAGATTGCACAAAGCATTTTCAACGCCTCAGAGCTAAGTTTAAAACAAAGCGAATGAATAGTAAGCAAGTAAGTAAGTAAACACGAAATTTCTATAGCGCTGCCCGAAAGCTTGGCGCAGTGCACCAGCTTATTCGCGAGCGCTCAATCTGGGTGAAATCCATATAGTCCGTAATGCGTAGTCCGTGATGGTTGAGGTTGTAGATCCAGGTAGGCAGTCGCAGCAAAGTATTTTTATGGAGGATGCATAACAAGATTTGCGGCGGGTAGACTGAATGTAATGCCTGTAGTAAAGATAGTGAAATTGTAATACAAACACTTCTTTGCCAGTTCCTTGCAACTGCAGGCAGTGG